>JAKGUB010001032.1:0-89992 GCA_026261675.1 Hippocampus mohnikei | reverse complement strand
AAATCACCGCGCACACTGGCGATGTCAGGAAAAGAACGGTTGCCACCCCATTTGGTCCCACTGGCCCTGCGCTAAACAAAAAAATCGTTTTGGATTTTTTCGGCCCAGAGAGGCACGCATTAATGTAAGAGCCGAAAAAAATCACCGCGCACACTGGCGCTGTCAGGAAAAGAACGGTTGCCACCCCATTTGGTCCCACTGGCCCTGCGCTAAACAAAAAAGCGTTTTGGATTTTTTCGGGCCCAGAGAGGCACGCATTAATGTAAGAGCCGAAAAAAATCACCGCGCACACTGGCGATGTCAGGAAAAGAACGGTTGCCACCCCATTTGGTCCCACTGGCCCTGCGCTAAACAAAAAAGCGTTTTGGATTTTTTCGGCCCAGAGAGGCACGCATTAATGTAAGAGCCGAAAAAAATCACCGCGCACACTGGCGATGTCAGGAAAAGAACGGTTGCCACCCCATTTGGTCCCACTGGCCCTGCGCTAAACAAAAAAGCGTTTTGGATTTTTTCGGGCCCAGAGAGGCACGCATTAATGTAAGAGCGAAAAAAATCACCGCGCACACTGGCGATGTCAGGAAAAGAACGGTTGCCACCCCATTTGGTCCCACTGGCCCTGCGCTAAACAAAAAAGCGTTTTGGATTTTTTTCGGGCCCAGAGAGGCACGCATTAATGTAAGAGCCGAAAAAAATCACCGCGCACACTGGCGATGTCAGGAAAAGAACGGTTGCCACCCCATTTGGTCCCACTGGCCCTGCGCTAAACAAAAAAGCGTTTTGGATTTTTTCGGGCCCAGAGAGGCACGCATTAATGTAAGAGCCGAAAAAATCACCGCGCACACTGGCGATGTCAGGAAAAGAACGGTTGCCACCCCATTTGGTCCCACTGGCCCTGCGCTAAACAAAAAAGCGTTTTGGATTTTTCGGCCCAGAGAGGCACGCATTAATGTAAGAGCCGAAAAAAATCACCGCGCACACTGGCGATGTCAGGAAAAGAACGGTTGCCACCCCATTTGGTCCCACTGGCCCTGCGCTAAACAAAAAAGCGTTTTGGATTTTTTCGGGCCCAGAGAGGCACGCATTAATGTAAGAGCCGAAAAAATCACCGCGCACACTGGCGATGTCAGGAAAAGAACGGTTGCCACCCCATTTGGTCCCACTGGCCCTGCGCTAAACAAAAAAAAGCGTTTTGGATTTTTTCGGGCCCAGAGAGGCACGCATTAATGTAAGAGCCGAAAAAAATCACGCGCACACTGGCGATGTCAGGAAAAGAACGGTTGCCACCCCATTTGGTCCCACTGGCCCTGCGCTAAACAAAAAAGCGTTTTGGATTTTTTCGGGCCCAGAGAGGCACGCATTAATGTAAGAGCCGAAAAAAATCACCGCGCACACTGGCGATGTCAGGAAAAGAACGGTTGCCACCCCATTTGGTCCCACTGGCCCTGCGCTAAACAAAAAAAAGCGTTTTGGATTTTTTTTCGGGCCCAGAGAGGCACGCATTAATGTAAGAGCCGAAAAAAATCACCGCGCACACTGGCGATGTCAGGAAAAGAACGGTTGCCACCCCATTTGGTCCCACTGGCCCTGCGCTAAACAAAAAAGCGTTTTGGATTTTTTTCGGCCCAGAGAGGCACGCATTAATGTAAGAGCCGAAAAAAATCACCGCGCACACTGGCGATGTCAGGAAAAGAACGGTTGCCACCCCATTTGGTCCCACTGGCCCTGCGCTAAACAAAAAAGCGTTTTGGATTTTTTCGGCCCAGAGAGGCACGCATTAATGTAAGAGCCGAAAAAAATCACCGCGCACACTGGCGATGTCAGGAAAAGAACGGTTGCCACCCCATTTGGTCCCACTGGCCCTGCGCTAAAAAAAAAAGCGTTTTGGATTTTTTTTCCGGCCCAGAGAGGCACGCATTAATGTAAGAGCCGAAAAAAATCACCGCGCACACTGGCGATGTCAGGAAAAGAACGGTTGCCACCCCATTTGGTCCCACTGGCCCTGCGCTAAACAAAAAAAGCGTTTTGGATTTTTTTCGGCCCAGAGAGGCAAGCATTAATGTAAGAGCCGAAAAAAATCACCGCGCACACTGGCGATGTCAGGAAAAGAACGGTTGCCACCCCATTTGGTCCCACTGGCCCTGCGCTAAACAAAAAAGCGTTTTGGATTTTTCGGCCCAGAGAGGCACGCATTAATGTAAGAGCCGAAAAAAATCACCGCGCACACTGGCGATGTCAGGAAAAGAACGGTTGCCACCCCATTTGGTCCCACTGGCCCTGCGCTAAACAAAAAAGCGTTTTGGATTTTTTTCGGCCCAGAGAGGCACGCATTAATGTAAGAGCCGAAAAAAATCACCGCGCACACTGGCGATGTCAGGAAAAGAACGGTTGCCACCCCATTTGGTCCCACTGGCCCTGCGCTAAACAAAAAAGCGTTTTGGATTTTTTCGGGCCCAGAGAGGCACGCATTAATGTAAGAGCCGAAAAAATCACCGCGCACACTGGCGATGTCAGGAAAAGAACGGTTGCCACCCCATTTGGTCCCACTGGCCCTGCGCTAAACAAAAAAGCGTTTTGGATTTTTTCGGGCCCAGAGAGGCACGCATTAATGTAAGAGCCGAAAAAAATCACCGCGCACACTGGCGATGTCAGGAAAAGAACGGTTGCCACCCCATTTGGTCCCACTGGCCCTGCGCTAAACAAAAAAGCGTTTTGGATTTTTTCGGGCCCAGAGAGGCACGCATTAATGTAAGAGCCGAAAAAAATCACCGCGCACACTGGCGATGTCAGGAAAAGAACGGTTGCCACCCCATTTGGTCCCACTGGCCCTGCGCTAAACAAAAAAAGCGTTTTGGATTTTTTCGGGCCCAGAGAGGCACGCATTAATGTAAGAGCCGAAAAAATCACCGCGCACACTGGCGATGTCAGGAAAAGAACGGTTGCCACCCCATTTGGTCCCACTGGCCCTGCGCTAAACAAAAAAGCGTTTTGGATTTTTTCGGCCCAGAGAGGCACGCATTAATGTAAGAGCCGAAAAAAATCACCGCGCACACTGGCGATGTCAGGAAAAGAACGGTTGCCACCCCATTTGGTCCCACTGGCCCTGCGCTAAACAAAAAAGCGTTTTGGATTTTTTCGGGCCCAGAGAGGCACGCATTAATGTAAGAGCCGAAAAAAATCACCGCGCACACTGGCGATGTCAGGAAAAGAACGGTTGCCACCCCATTTGGTCCCACTGGCCCTGCGCTAAACAAAAAAGCGTTTTGGATTTTTTCGGGCCCAGAGAGGCACGCATTAATGTAAGAGCCGAAAAAAATCACCGCGCACACTGGCGATGTCAGGAAAAGAACGGTTGCCACCCCATTTGGTCCCACTGGCCCTGCGCTAAACAAAAAAGCGTTTTGGATTTTTTCGGGCCCAGAGAGGCACGCATTAATGTAAGAGCCGAAAAAAATCACCGCGCACACTGGCGATGTCAGGAAAAGAACGGTTGCCACCCCATTTGGTCCCACTGGCCCTGCGCTAAACAAAAAAGCGTTTTGGATTTTTTTTCGGGCCCAGAGAGGCACGCATTAATGTAAGAGCCGAAAAAATCACCGCGCACACTGGCGATGTCAGGAAAAGAACGGTTGCCACCCCATTTGGTCCCACTGGCCCTGCGCTAAACAAAAAAAGCGTTTTGGATTTTTTTCGGGCCCAGAGAGGCACGCATTAATGTAAGAGCCGAAAAAAATCACCGCGCACACTGGCGATGTCAGGAAAAGAACGGTTGCCACCCCATTTGGTCCCACTGGCCCTGCGCGAAACAAAAAAGCGTTTTGGATTTTTTTTCGGGCCCAGAGAGGCACGCATTAATGTAAGAGCCGAAAAAAATCACCGCGCACACTGGCGATGTCAGGAAAAGAACGGTTGCCACCCCATTTGGTCCCACTGGCCCTGCGCTAAACAAAAAAAGAGTTTTGGTTTTTTTTCGGGCCCAGAGAGGCACGCATTAATGTAAGAGCCGAAAAAAATCACCGCGCACACTGGCGATGTCAGGAAAAGAACGGTTGCCACCCCATTTGGTCCCACTGGCCCTGCGCTAAACAAAAAAAGCGTTTTGGATTTTTTCGTCCCAAGAGGCACGCATTAATGTAAGAGCCGAAAAAAATCACCGCGCACACTGGCGATGTCAGGAAAAGAACGGTTGCCACCCCATTTGGTCCCACTGGCCCTGCGCTAAACAAAAAAGCGTTTTGGATTTTTTCGGCCCAGAGAGGCACGCATTAATGTAAGAGCGAAAAAAATCACCGCGCACACTGGCGATGTCAGGAAAAGAACGGTTGCCACCCCATTTGGTCCCACTGGCCCTGCGCTAAACAAAAAAGCGTTTTGGATTTTTTCGGCCCAGAGAGGCACGCATTAATGTAAGAGCCGAAAAAATCACCGCGCACACTGGCGATGTCAGGAAAAGAACGGTTGCCACCCCATTTGGTCCCACTGGCCCTGCGCTAAACAAAAAAGCGTTTTGGATTTTTTCGGGCCCAGAGAGGCACGCATTAATGTAAGAGCCGAAAAAAATCACCGCGCACACTGGCGATGTCAGGAAAAGAACGGTTGCCACCCCATTTGGTCCCACTGGCCCTGCGCTAAACAAAAAAGCGTTTTGGATTTTTTCGGGCCCAGAGAGGCACGCATTAATGTAAGAGCCGAAAAAAATCACCGCGCACACTGGCGATGTCAGGAAAAGAACGGTTGCCACCCCATTTGGTCCCACTGGCCCTGCGCTAAACAAAAAAGCGTTTTGGATTTTTTCGGGCCCAGAGAGGCACGCATTAATGTAAGAGCCGAAAAAATCACCGCGCACACTGGCGATGTCAGGAAAAGAACGGTTGCCACCCCATTTGGTCCCACTGGCCCTGCGCTAAACAAAAAAGCGTTTTGGATTTTTTTCGGCCCAGAGAGGCACGCATTAATGTAAGAGCCGAAAAAAATCACCGCGCACACTGGCGATGTCAGGAAAAGAACGGTTGCCACCCCATTTGGTCCCACTGGCCCTGCGCTAAACAAAAAAGCGTTTTGGATTTTTTCGGCCCAGAGAGGCACGCATTAATGTAAGAGCCGAAAAAATCACCGCGCACACTGGCGATGTCAGGAAAAGAACGGTTGCCACCCCATTTGGTCCCACTGGCCCTGCGCTAAACAAAAAAGCGTTTTGGATTTTTTCGGGCCCAGAGAGGCACGCATTAATGTAAGAGCCGAAAAAAATCACCGCGCACACTGGCGATGTCAGGAAAAGAACGGTTGCCACCCCATTTGGTCCCACTGGCCCTGCGCTAAACAAAAAAGCGTTTTGGATTTTTTCGGCCCAGAGAGGCACGCATTAATGTAAGAGCCGAAAAAAATCACCGCGCACACTGGCGATGTCAGGAAAAGAACGGTTGCCACCCCATTTGGTCCCACTGGCCCTGCGCTAAACAAAAAAGCGTTTTGGATTTTTTCGGCCCAGAGAGGCACGCATTAATGTAAGAGCCGAAAAAATCACCGCGCACACTGGCGATGTCAGGAAAAGAACGGTTGCCACCCCATTTGGTCCCACTGGCCCTGCGCTAAACAAAAAAGCGTTTTGGATTTTTTCGGGCCCAGAGAGGCACGCATTAATGTAAGAGCCGAAAAAAATCACCGCGCACACTGGCGATGTCAGGAAAAGAACGGTTGCCACCCCATTTGGTCCCACTGGCCCTGCGCTAAACAAAAAAGCGTTTTGGATTTTTTCGGGCCCAGAGAGGCACGCATTAATGTAAGAGCCGAAAAAAATCACCGCGCACACTGGCGATGTCAGGAAAAGAACGGTTGCCACCCCATTTGGTCCCACTGGCCCTGCGCTAAACAAAAAAGCGTTTTGGATTTTTTCGGCCCAGAGAGGCACGCATTAATGTAAGAGCCGAAAAAAATCACCGCGCACACTGGCGATGTCAGGAAAAGAACGGTTGCCACCCCATTTGGTCCCACTGGCCCTGCGCTAAACAAAAAAGCGTTTTGGATTTTTTCGGGCCCAGAGAGGCACGCATTAATGTAAGAGCCGAAAAAAATCACCGCGCACACTGGCGATGTCAGGAAAAGAACGGTTGCCACCCCATTTGGTCCCACTGGCCCTGCGCTAAACAAAAAAGCGTTTTGGATTTTTTCGGGCCCAGAGAGGCACGCATTAATGTAAGAGCCGAAAAAAATCACCGCGCACACTGGCGATGTCAGGAAAAGAACGGTTGCCACCCCATTTGGTCCCACTGGCCCTGCGCTAAACAAAAAAGCGTTTTGGATTTTTTTCGGGCCCAGAGAGGCACGCATTAATGTAAGAGCCGAAAAAATCACCGCGCACACTGGCGATGTCAGGAAAAGAACGGTTGCCACCCCATTTGGTCCCACTGGCCCTGCGCTAAACAAAAAAGCGTTTTGGATTTTTTTCGGGCCCAGAGAGGCACGCATTAATGTAAGAGCCGAAAAAAATCACCGCGCACACTGGCGATGTCAGGAAAAGAACGGTTGCCACCCCATTTGGTCCCACTGGCCCTGCGCTAAACAAAAAAGCGTTTTGGATTTTTTCGGGCCCAGAGAGGCACGCATTAATGTAAGAGCGAAAAAAATCACCGCGCACACTGGCGATGTCAGGAAAAGAACGGTTGCCACCCCATTTGGTCCCACTGGCCCTGCGCTAAACAAAAAAGCGTTTTGGATTTTTTCGGGCCCAGAGAGGCACGCATTAATGTAAGAGCCGAAAAAAATCACCGCGCACACTGGCGATGTCAGGAAAAGAACGGTTGCCACCCCATTTGGTCCCACTGGCCCTGCGCTAAACAAAAAAGCGTTTTGGATTTTTTTCGGCCCAGAGAGGCACGCATTAATGTAAGAGCCGAAAAAAATCACCGCGCACACTGGCGATGTCAGGAAAAGAACGGTTGCCACCCCATTTGGTCCCACTGGCCCTGCGCTAAACAAAAAAAGCGTTTTGGATTTTTTTCGGCCCAGAGAGGCACGCATTAATGTAAGAGCCGAAAAAAATCACCGCGCACACTGGCGATGTCAGGAAAAGAACGGTTGCCACCCCATTTGGTCCCACTGGCCCTGCGCTAAACAAAAAAGCGTTTTGGATTTTTTCGGCCCAGAGAGGCACGCATTAATGTAAGAGCCGAAAAAAATCACCGCGCACACTGGCGATGTCAGGAAAAGAACGGTTGCCACCCCATTTGGTCCCACTGGCCCTGCGCTAAACAAAAAAGCGTTTTGGATTTTTTTCGGGCCCAGAGAGGCACGCATTAATGTAAGAGCCGAAAAAAATCACCGCGCACACTGGCGATGTCAGGAAAAGAACGGTTGCCACCCCATTTGGTCCCACTGGCCCTGCGCTAAACAAAAAAGCGTTTTGGATTTTTTCGGCCCAGAGAGGCACGCATTAATGTAAGAGCCGAAAAAAATCACCGCGCACACTGGCGATGTCAGGAAAAGAACGGTTGCCACCCCATTTGGTCCCACTGGCCCTGCGCTAAACAAAAAAGCGTTTTGGATTTTTTTCGGCCCAGAGAGGCACGCATTAATGTAAGAGCCGAAAAAAATCACCGCGCACACTGGCGATGTCAGGAAAAGAACGGTTGCCACCCCATTTGGTCCCACTGGCCCTGCGCTAAACAAAAAAGCGTTTTGGATTTTTTTCGGCCCAGAGAGGCACGCATTAATGTAAGAGCCGAAAAAAATCACCGCGCACACTGGCGATGTCAGGAAAAGAACGGTTGCCACCCCATTTGGTCCCACTGGCCCTGCGCTAAACAAAAAAGCGTTTTGGATTTTTTTTTCGGCCCAGAGAGGCACGCATTAATGTAAGAGCCGAAAAAAATCACCGCGCACACTGGCGATGTCAGGAAAAGAACGGTTGCCACCCCATTTGGTCCCACTGGCCCTGCGCTAAACAAAAAAGCGTTTTGGATTTTTTCGGGCCCAGAGAGGCACGCATTAATGTAAGAGCCGAAAAAAATCACCGCGCACACTGGCGATGTCAGGAAAAGAACGGTTGCCACCCCATTTGGTCCCACTGGCCCTGCGCTAAACAAAAAAGCGTTTTGGATTTTTTCGGCCCAGAGAGGCACGCATTAATGTAAGAGCCGAAAAAATCACCGCGCACACTGGCGATGTCAGGAAAAGAACGGTTGCCACCCCATTTGGTCCCACTGGCCCTGCGCTAAACAAAAAAGCGTTTTGGATTTTTTTCGGCCCAGAGAGGCACGCATTAATGTAAGAGCCGAAAAAATCACCGCGCACACTGGCGATGTCAGGAAAAGAACGGTTGCCACCCCATTTGGTCCCACTGGCCCTGCGCTAAACAAAAAAAGCGTTTTGGATTTTTTCGGCCCAGAGAGGCACGCATTAATGTAAGAGCCGAAAAAAATCACCGCGCACACTGGCGATGTCAGGAAAAGAACGGTTGCCACCCCATTTGGTCCCACTGGCCCTGCGCTAAACAAAAAAGCGTTTTGGATTTTTTTCGGCCCAGAGAGGCACGCATTAATGTAAGAGCCGAAAAAATCACCGCGCACACTGGCGATGTCAGGAAAAGAACGGTTGCCACCCCATTTGGTCCCACTGGCCCTGCGCTAAACAAAAAAGCGTTTTGGATTTTTTCGGGCCCAGAGAGGCACGCATTAATGTAAGAGCCGAAAAAAATCACCGCGCACACTGGCGATGTCAGGAAAAGAACGGTTGCCACCCCATTTGGTCCCACTGGCCCTGCGCTAAACAAAAAAGCGTTTTGGATTTTTTCGGGCCCAGAGAGGCACGCATTAATGTAAGAGCCGAAAAAATCACCGCGCACACTGGCGATGTCAGGAAAAGAACGGTTGCCACCCCATTTGGTCCCACTGGCCCTGCGCTAAACAAAAAAGCGTTTTGGATTTTTTTCGGCCCAGAGAGGCACGCATTAATGTAAGAGCCGAAAAAAATCACCGCGCACACTGGCGATGTCAGGAAAAGAACGGTTGCCACCCCATTTGGTCCCACTGGCCCTGCGCTAAACAAAAAAGCGTTTTGGATTTTTTCGGCCCAGAGAGGCACGCATTAATGTAAGAGCCGAAAAAAATCACCGCGCACACTGGCGATGTCAGGAAAAGAACGGTTGCCACCCCATTTGGTCCCACTGGCCCTGCGCTAAACAAAAAAGCGTTTTGGATTTTTTCGGGCCCAGAGAGGCACGCATTAATGTAAGAGCCGAAAAAAATCACCGCGCACACTGGCGATGTCAGGAAAAGAACGGTTGCCACCCCATTTGGTCCCACTGGCCCTGCGCTAAAAAAAAAGCGTTTTGGATTTTTTCGGGCCCAGAGAGGCACGCATTAATGTAAGAGCCGAAAAAAATCACCGCGCACACTGGCGATGTCAGGAAAAGAACGGTTGCCACCCCATTTGGTCCCACTGGCCCTGCGCTAAACAAAAAAGCGTTTTGGATTTTTTCGGGCCCAGAGAGGCACGCATTAATGTAAGAGCCGAAAAAAATCACCGCGCACACTGGCGATGTCAGGAAAAGAACGGTTGCCACCCCATTTGGTCCCACTGGCCCTGCGCTAAACAAAAAAGCGTTTTGGATTTTTTTCGGGCCCAGAGAGGCACGCATTAATGTAAGAGCCGAAAAAAATCACCGCGCACACTGGCGATGTCAGGAAAAGAACGGTTGCCACCCCATTTGGTCCCACTGGCCCTGCGCTAAACAAAAAAAAGCGTTTTGGATTTTTTCGGGCCCAGAGAGGCACGCATTAATGTAAGAGCCGAAAAAAATCACCGCGCACACTGGCGATGTCAGGAAAAGAACGGTTGCCACCCCATTTGGTCCCACTGGCCCTGCGCTAAACAAAAAAGCGTTTTGGATTTTTTCGGCCCAGAGAGGCACGCATTAATGTAAGAGCCGAAAAAAATCACCGCGCACACTGGCGATGTCAGGAAAAGAACGGTTGCCACCCCATTTGGTCCCACTGGCCCTGCGCTAAACAAAAAAGCGTTTTGGATTTTTTTCGGCCCAGAGAGGCACGCATTAATGTAAGAGCCGAAAAAAATCACCGCGCACACTGGCGATGTCAGGAAAAGAACGGTTGCCACCCCATTTGGTCCCACTGGCCCTGCGCTAAAAAAAAAGCGTTTTGGATTTTTTTCGGCCCAGAGAGGCACGCATTAATGTAAGAGCCGAAAAAAATCACCGCGCACACTGGCGATGTCAGGAAAAGAACGGTTGCCACCCCATTTGGTCCCACTGGCCCTGCGCTAAACAAAAAAGCGTTTTGGATTTTTTTCGGCCCAGAGAGGCACGCATTAATGTAAGAGCCGAAAAAAATCACCGCGCACACTGGCGATGTCAGGAAAAGAACGGTTGCCACCCCATTTGGTCCCACTGGCCCTGCGCTAAACAAAAAAGCGTTTTGGATTTTTTCGGCCCAGAGAGGCACGCATTAATGTAAGAGCCGAAAAAAATCACCGCGCACACTGGCGATGTCAGGAAAAGAACGGTTGCCACCCCATTTGGTCCCACTGGCCCTGCGCTAAACAAAAAAGCGTTTTGGATTTTTTCGGCCCAGAGAGGCACGCATTAATGTAAGAGCCGAAAAAATCACCGCGCACACTGGCGATGTCAGGAAAAGAACGGTTGCCACCCCATTTGGTCCCACTGGCCCTGCGCTAAACAAAAAAGCGTTTTGGATTTTTTCGGGCCCAGAGAGGCACGCATTAATGTAAGAGCCGAAAAAAATCACCGCGCACACTGGCGATGTCAGGAAAAGAACGGTTGCCACCCCATTTGGTCCCACTGGCCCTGCGCTAAACAAAAAAGCGTTTTGGATTTTTTCGGGCCCAGAGAGGCACGCATTAATGTAAGAGCCGAAAAAAATCACCGCGCACACTGGCGATGTCAGGAAAAGAACGGTTGCCACCCCATTTGGTCCCACTGGCCCTGCGCTAAACAAAAAAGCGTTTTGGATTTTTTTCGGCCCAGAGAGGCACGCATTAATGTAAGAGCCGAAAAAAATCACCGCGCACACTGGCGATGTCAGGAAAAGAACGGTTGCCACCCCATTTGGTCCCACTGGCCCTGCGCTAAACAAAAAAGCGTTTTGGATTTTTTCGGGCCCAGAGAGGCACGCATTAATGTAAGAGCCGAAAAAAATCACCGCGCACACTGGCGATGTCAGGAAAAGAACGGTTGCCACCCCATTTGGTCCCACTGGCCCTGCGCTAAACAAAAAAGCGTTTTGGATTTTTTCGGCCCAGAGAGGCACGCATTAATGTAAGAGCCGAAAAAAATCACCGCGCACACTGGCGATGTCAGGAAAAGAACGGTTGCCACCCCATTTGGTCCCACTGGCCCTGCGCTAAACAAAAAAGCGTTTTGGATTTTTTCGGGCCCAGAGAGGCACGCATTAATGTAAGAGCCGAAAAAAATCACCGCGCACACTGGCGATGTCAGGAAAAGAACGGTTGCCACCCCATTTGGTCCCACTGGCCCTGCGCTAAACAAAAAAGCGTTTTGGATTTTTTTCGGGCCCAGAGAGGCACGCATTAATGTAAGAGCCGAAAAAAATCACCGCGCACACTGGCGATGTCAGGAAAAGAACGGTTGCCACCCCATTTGGTCCCACTGGCCCTGCGCTAAACAAAAAAGCGTTTTGGATTTTTTCGGCCCAGAGAGGCACGCATTAATGTAAGAGCGAAAAAAATCACCGCGCACACTGGCGATGTCAGGAAAAGAACGGTTGCCACCCCATTTGGTCCCACTGGCCCTGCGCTAAACAAAAAAGCGTTTTGGATTTTTTTCGGGCCCAGAGAGGCACGCATTAATGTAAGAGCCGAAAAAAATCACCGCGCACACTGGCGATGTCAGGAAAAGAACGGTTGCCACCCCATTTGGTCCCACTGGCCCTGCGCTAAACAAAAAAGCGTTTTGGATTTTTTCGGGCCCAGAGAGGCACGCATTAATGTAAGAGCCGAAAAAATCACCGCGCACACTGGCGATGTCAGGAAAAGAACGGTTGCCACCCCATTTGGTCCCACTGGCCCTGCGCTAAACAAAAAAGCGTTTTGGATTTTTTTCGGGCCCAGAGAGGCACGCATTAATGTAAGAGCCGAAAAAAATCACCGCGCACACTGGCGATGTCAGGAAAAGAACGGTTGCCACCCCATTTGGTCCCACTGGCCCTGCGCTAAACAAAAAAGCGTTTTGGATTTTTTCGGCCCCAGAGAGGCACGCATTAATGTAAGAGCCGAAAAAATCACCGCGCACACTGGCGATGTCAGGAAAAGAACGGTTGCCACCCCATTTGGTCCCACTGGCCCTGCGCTAAACAAAAAAGCGTTTTGGATTTTTTTCGGGCCCAGAGAGGCACGCATTAATGTAAGAGCCGAAAAAAATCACCGCGCACACTGGCGATGTCAGGAAAAGAACGGTTGCCACCCCATTTGGTCCCACTGGCCCTGCGCTAAACAAAAAAGCGTTTTGGATTTTTTCGGCCCAGAGAGGCACGCATTAATGTAAGAGCCGAAAAAAATCACCGCGCACACTGGCGATGTCAGGAAAAGAACGGTTGCCACCCCATTTGGTCCCACTGGCCCTGCGCTAAACAAAAAAGCGTTTTGGATTTTTTTCGGCCCAGAGAGGCACGCATTAATGTAAGAGCCGAAAAAAATCACCGCGCACACTGGCGATGTCAGGAAAAGAACGGTTGCCACCCCATTTGGTCCCACTGGCCCTGCGCTAAACAAAAAAGCGTTTTGGATTTTTTCGGCCCAGAGAGGCACGCATTAATGTAAGAGCCGAAAAAAATCACCGCGCACACTGGCGATGTCAGGAAAAGAACGGTTGCCACCCCATTTGGTCCCACTGGCCCTGCGCTAAACAAAAAAGCGTTTTGGATTTTTTCGGCCCAGAGAGGCACGCATTAATGTAAGAGCCGAAAAAAATCACCGCGCACACTGGCGATGTCAGGAAAAGAACGGTTGCCACCCCATTTGGTCCCACTGGCCCTGCGCTAAACAAAAAAGCGTTTTGGATTTTTTTCGGCCCAGAGAGGCACGCATTAATGTAAGAGCCGAAAAAAATCACCGCGCACACTGGCGATGTCAGGAAAAGAACGGTTGCCACCCCATTTGGTCCCACTGGCCCTGCGCTAAACAAAAAAGCGTTTTGGATTTTTTCGGGCCCAGAGAGGCACGCATTAATGTAAGAGCCGAAAAAAATCACCGCGCACACTGGCGATGTCAGGAAAAGAACGGTTGCCACCCCATTTGGTCCCACTGG
Organism: Hippocampus mohnikei; assembly: GCA_026261675.1. Lineage (NCBI taxonomy): Eukaryota > Metazoa > Chordata > Actinopteri > Syngnathiformes > Syngnathidae > Hippocampus > Hippocampus mohnikei. Next base: position 76,698 of record JAKGUB010001032.1, on the reverse strand, counting down.
CCCTGCGCTAAACAAAAAAGCGTTTTGGATTTTTTTCGGGCCCAGAGAGGCACGCATTAATGTAAGAGCCGAAAAAAATCACCGCGCACACTGGCGATGTCAGGAAAAGAACGGTTGCCACCCCATTTGGTCCCACTGGCCCTGCGCTAAACAAAAAAGCGTTTTGGATTTTTTTCGGGCCCAGAGAGGCACGCATTAATGTAAGAGCCGAAAAAAATCACCGCGCACACTGGCGATGTCAGGAAAAGAACGGTTGCCACCCCATTTGGTCCCACTGGCCCTGCGCTAAACAAAAAAGCGTTTTGGATTTTTTTCGGCCCAGAGAGGCACGCATTAATGTAAGAGCCGAAAAAAATCACCGCGCACACTGGCGATGTCAGGAAAAGAACGGTTGCCACCCCATTTGGTCCCACTGGCCCTGCGCTAAACAAAAAAGCGTTTTGGATTTTTTTCGGGCCCAGAGAGGCACGCATTAATGTAAGAGCCGAAAAAATCACCGCGCACACTGGCGATGTCAGGAAAAGAACGGTTGCCACCCCATTTGGTCCCACTGGCCCTGCGCTAAACAAAAAAGCGTTTTGGATTTTTTCGGGCCCAGAGAGGCACGCATTAATGTAAGAGCCGAAAAAAATCACCGCGCACACTGGCGATGTCAGGAAAAGAACGGTTGCCACCCCATTTGGTCCCACTGGCCCTGCGCTAAACAAAAAAATTTTTTCGGGCCCAGCGTTTTGGATTTTTTCGGGCCCAGAGAGGCACGCATTAATGTAAGAGCCGAAAAAAATCACCGCGCACACTGGCGATGTCAGGAAAAGAACGGTTGCCACCCCATTTGGTCCCACTGGCCCTGCGCTAAACAAAAAAGCGTTTTGGATTTTTTCGGGCCCAGAGAGGCACGCATTAATGTAAGAGCCGAAAAAAATCACCGCGCACACTGGCGATGTCAGGAAAAGAACGGTTGCCACCCCATTTGGTCCCACTGGCCCTGCGCTAAACAAAAAAGCGTTTTGGATTTTTTTCGGCCCAGAGAGGCACGCATTAATGTAAGAGCCGAAAAAAATCACCGCGCACACTGGCGATGTCAGGAAAAGAACGGTTGCCACCCCATTTGGTCCCACTGGCCCTGCGCTAAACAAAAAAGCGTTTTGGATTTTTTCGGGCCCAGAGAGGCACGCATTAATGTAAGAGCCGAAAAAAATCACCGCGCACACTGGCGATGTCAGGAAAAGAACGGTTGCCACCCCATTTGGTCCCACTGGCCCTGCGCTAAACAAAAAAGCGTTTTGGATTTTTTCGGGCCCAGAGAGGCACGCATTAATGTAAGAGCCGAAAAAAATCACCGCGCACACTGGCGATGTCAGGAAAAGAACGGTTGCCACCCCATTTGGTCCCACTGGCCCTGCGCTAAACAAAAAGCGTTTTGGATTTTTTTCGGGCCCAGAGAGGCACGCATTAATGTAAGAGCCGAAAAAATCACCGCGCACACTGGCGATGTCAGGAAAAGAACGGTTGCCACCCCATTTGGTCCCACTGGCCCTGCGCTAAACAAAAAAGCGTTTTGGATTTTTTCGGGCCCAGAGAGGCACGCATTAATGTAAGAGCCGAAAAAAATCACCGCGCACACTGGCGATGTCAGGAAAAGAACGGTTGCCACCCCATTTGGTCCCACTGGCCCTGCGCTAAACAAAAAAGCCTTTTGGATTTTTTTCGGGCCCAGAGAGGCACGCATTAATGTAAGAGCCGAAAAAAATCACCGCGCACACTGGCGATGTCAGGAAAAGAACGGTTGCCACCCCATTTGGTCCCACTGGCCCTGCGCTAAACAAAAAAGCGTTTTGGATTTTTTCGGCCCAGAGAGGCACGCATTAATGTAAGAGCCGAAAAAAATCACCGCGCACACTGGCGATGTCAGGAAAAGAACGGTTGCCACCCCATTTGGTCCCACTGGCCCTGCGCTAAACAAAAAAGCGTTTTGGATTTTTTCGGCCCAGAGAGGCACGCATTAATGTAAGAGCCGAAAAAAATCACCGCGCACACTGGCGATGTCAGGAAAAGAACGGTTGCCACCCCATTTGGTCCCACTGGCCCTGCGCTAAACAAAAAAGCGTTTTGGATTTTTTCGGCCCAGAGAGGCACGCATTAATGTAAGAGCCGAAAAAAATCACCGCGCACACTGGCGATGTCAGGAAAAGAACGGTTGCCACCCCATTTGGTCCCACTGGCCCTGCGCTAAACAAAAAAGCGTTTTGGATTTTTTTCGGCCCAGAGAGGCACGCATTAATGTAAGAGCCGAAAAAAATCACCGCGCACACTGGCGATGTCAGGAAAAGAACGGTTGCCACCCCATTTGGTCCCACTGGCCCTGCGCTAAACAAAAAAGCGTTTTGGATTTTTTCGGGCCCAGAGAGGCACGCATTAATGTAAGAGCCGAAAAAAATCACCGCGCACACTGGCGATGTCAGGAAAAGAACGGTTGCCACCCCATTTGGTCCCACTGGCCCTGCGCTAAAAAAAAAGCGTTTTGGATTTTTTCGGCCCAGAGAGGCACGCATTAATGTAAGAGCCGAAAAAATCACCGCGCACACTGGCGATGTCAGGAAAAGAACGGTTGCCACCCCATTTGGTCCCACTGGCCCTGCGCTAAACAAAAAAGCGTTTTGGATTTTTTTCGGCCCAGAGAGGCACGCATTAATGTAAGAGCCGAAAAAAATCACCGCGCACACTGGCGATGTCAGGAAAAGAACGGTTGCCACCCCATTTGGTCCCACTGGCCCTGCGCTAAACAAAAAAGCGTTTTGGATTTTTTCGGGCCCAGAGAGGCACGCATTAATGTAAGAGCCGAAAAAAATCACCGCGCACACTGGCGATGTCAGGAAAAGAACGGTTGCCACCCCATTTGGTCCCACTGGCCCTGCGCTAAACAAAAAAGCGTTTTGGATTTTTTTCGGCCCAGAGAGGCACGCATTAATGTAAGAGCCGAAAAAATCACCGCGCACACTGGCGATGTCAGGAAAAGAACGGTTGCCACCCCATTTGGTCCCACTGGCCCTGCGCTAAAAAAAAAAGCGTTTTGGATTTTTTTCGGCCCAGAGAGGCACGCATTAATGTAAGAGCCGAAAAAAATCACCGCGCACACTGGCGATGTCAGGAAAAGAACGGTTGCCACCCCATTTGGTCCCACTGGCCCTGCGCTAAACAAAAAAGCGTTTTGGATTTTTTCGGCCCAGAGAGGCACGCATTAATGTAAGAGCCGAAAAAAATCACCGCGCACACTGGCGATGTCAGGAAAAGAACGGTTGCCACCCCATTTGGTCCCACTGGCCCTGCGCTAAACAAAAAAGCGTTTTGGATTTTTTTCGGCCCAGAGAGGCACGCATTAATGTAAGAGCCGAAAAAAATCACCGCGCACACTGGCGATGTCAGGAAAAGAACGGTTGCCACCCCATTTGGTCCCACTGGCCCTGCGCTAAACAAAAAAGCGTTTTGGATTTTTTCGGCCCAGAGAGGCACGCATTAATGTAAGAGCCGAAAAAAATCACCGCGCACACTGGCGATGTCAGGAAAAGAACGGTTGCCACCCCATTTGGTCCCACTGGCCCTGCGCTAAACAAAAAAGCGTTTTGGATTTTTTCGGCCCAGAGAGGCACGCATTAATGTAAGAGCCGAAAAAAATCACCGCGCACACTGGCGATGTCAGGAAAAGAACGGTTGCCACCCCATTTGGTCCCACTGGCCCTGCGCTAAACAAAAAAGCGTTTTGGATTTTTTCGGGCCCAGAGAGGCACGCATTAATGTAAGAGCCGAAAAAAATCACCGCGCACACTGGCGATGTCAGGAAAAGAACGGTTGCCACCCCATTTGGTCCCACTGGCCCTGCGCTAAACAAAAAAGCGTTTTGGATTTTTTCGGGCCCAGAGAGGCACGCATTAATGTAAGAGCCGAAAAAAATCACCGCGCACACTGGCGATGTCAGGAAAAGAACGGTTGCCACCCCATTTGGTCCCACTGGCCCTGCGCTAAACAAAAAGCGTTTTGGATTTTTTCGGCCCAGAGAGGCACGCATTAATGTAAGAGCCGAAAAAAATCACCGCGCACACTGGCGATGTCAGGAAAAGAACGGTTGCCACCCCATTTGGTCCCACTGGCCCTGCGCTAAACAAAAAAGCGTTTTGGATTTTTTCGGGCCCAGAGAGGCACGCATTAATGTAAGAGCCGAAAAAAATCACCGCGCACACTGGCGATGTCAGGAAAAGAACGGTTGCCACCCCATTTGGTCCCACTGGCCCTGCGCTAAACAAAAAAGCGTTTTGGATTTTTTCGGGCCCAGAGAGGCACGCATTAATGTAAGAGCGAAAAAAATCACCGCGCACACTGGCGATGTCAGGAAAAGAACGGTTGCCACCCCATTTGGTCCCACTGGCCCTGCGCTAAACAAAAAAGCGTTTTGGATTTTTTTCGGCCCAGAGAGGCACGCATTAATGTAAGAGCCGAAAAAATCACCGCGCACACTGGCGATGTCAGGAAAAGAACGGTTGCCACCCCATTTGGTCCCACTGGCCCTGCGCTAAACAAAAAAGCGTTTTGGATTTTTTTCGGGCCCAGAGAGGCACGCATTAATGTAAGAGCCGAAAAAAATCACCGCGCACACTGGCGATGTCAGGAAAAGAACGGTTGCCACCCCATTTGGTCCCACTGGCCCTGCGCTAAACAAAAAAGCGTTTTGGATTTTTTCGGGCCCAGAGAGGCACGCATTAATGTAAGAGCCGAAAAAATCACCGCGCACACTGGCGATGTCAGGAAAAGAACGGTTGCCACCCCATTTGGTCCCACTGGCCCTGCGCTAAACAAAAAAGCGTTTTGGATTTTTTTCGGCCCAGAGAGGCACGCATTAATGTAAGAGCCGAAAAAAATCACCGCGCACACTGGCGATGTCAGGAAAAGAACGGTTGCCACCCCATTTGGTCCCACTGGCCCTGCGCTAAACAAAAAAGCGTTTTGGATTTTTTTCGGCCCAGAGAGGCACGCATTAATGTAAGAGCCGAAAAAAATCACCGCGCACACTGGCGATGTCAGGAAAAGAACGGTTGCCACCCCATTTGGTCCCACTGGCCCTGCGCTAAACAAAAAAGCGTTTTGGATTTTTTTCGGCCCAGAGAGGCACGCATTAATGTAAGAGCCGAAAAAAATCACCGCGCACACTGGCGATGTCAGGAAAAGAACGGTTGCCACCCCATTTGGTCCCACTGGCCCTGCGCTAAACAAAAAAGCGTTTTGGATTTTTTCGGCCCAGAGAGGCACGCATTAATGTAAGAGCCGAAAAAAATCACCGCGCACACTGGCGATGTCAGGAAAAGAACGGTTGCCACCCCATTTGGTCCCACTGGCCCTGCGCTAAACAAAAAAGCGTTTTGGATTTTTTTCGGCCCAGAGAGGCACGCATTAATGTAAGAGCCGAAAAAAATCACCGCGCACACTGGCGATGTCAGGAAAAGAACGGTTGCCACCCCATTTGGTCCCACTGGCCCTGCGCTAAACAAAAAAGCGTTTTGGATTTTTTCGGCCCAGAGAGGCACGCATTAATGTAAGAGCCGAAAAAAATCACCGCGCACACTGGCGATGTCAGGAAAAGAACGGTTGCCACCCCATTTGGTCCCACTGGCCCTGCGCTAAACAAAAAAGCGTTTTGGATTTTTTCGGCCCAGAGAGGCACGCATTAATGTAAGAGCCGAAAAAAATCACCGCGCACACTGGCGATGTCAGGAAAAGAACGGTTGCCACCCCATTTGGTCCCACTGGCCCTGCGCTAAAAAAAAAGCGTTTTGGATTTTTTTTCGGGCCCAGAGAGGCACGCATTAATGTAAGAGCCGAAAAAATCACCGCGCACACTGGCGATGTCAGGAAAAGAACGGTTGCCACCCCATTTGGTCCCACTGGCCCTGCGCTAAACAAAAAAAGCGTTTTGGATTTTTTCGGCCCAGAGAGGCACGCATTAATGTAAGAGCCGAAAAAAATCACCGCGCACACTGGCGATGTCAGGAAAAGAACGGTTGCCACCCCATTTGGTCCCACTGGCCCTGCGCTAAACAAAAAAGCGTTTTGGATTTTTTTCGGCCCAGAGAGGCACGCATTAATGTAAGAGCCGAAAAAATCACCGCGCACACTGGCGATGTCAGGAAAAGAACGGTTGCCACCCCATTTGGTCCCACTGGCCCTGCGCTAAACAAAAAAGCGTTTTGGATTTTTTCGGCCCAGAGAGGCACGCATTAATGTAAGAGCCGAAAAAAATCACCGCGCACACTGGCGATGTCAGGAAAAGAACGGTTGCCACCCCATTTGGTCCCACTGGCCCTGCGCTAAACAAAAAAGCGTTTTGGATTTTTTTCGGCCCAGAGAGGCACGCATTAATGTAAGAGCCGAAAAAAATCACCGCGCACACTGGCGATGTCAGGAAAAGAACGGTTGCCACCCCATTTGGTCCCACTGGCCCTGCGCTAAACAAAAAAGCGTTTTGGATTTTTTCGGGCCCAGAGAGGCACGCATTAATGTAAGAGCCGAAAAAAATCACCGCGCACACTGGCGATGTCAGGAAAAGAACGGTTGCCACCCCATTTGGTCCCACTGGCCCTGCGCTAAACAAAAAAGCGTTTTGGATTTTTTTCGGCCCAGAGAGGCACGCATTAATGTAAGAGCCGAAAAAAATCACCGCGCACACTGGCGATGTCAGGAAAAGAACGGTTGCCACCCCATTTGGTCCCACTGGCCCTGCGCTAAACAAAAAAGCGTTTTGGATTTTTTCGGGCCCAGAGAGGCACGCATTAATGTAAGAGCCGAAAAAAATCACCGCGCACACTGGCGATGTCAGGAAAAGAACGGTTGCCACCCCATTTGGTCCCACTGGCCCTGCGCTAAACAAAAAAGCGTTTTGGATTTTTTCGGGCCCAGAGAGGCACGCATTAATGTAAGAGCCGAAAAAAATCACCGCGCACACTGGCGATGTCAGGAAAAGAACGGTTGCCACCCCATTTGGTCCCACTGGCCCTGCGCTAAACAAAAAAGCGTTTTGGATTTTTTCGGGCCCAGAGAGGCACGCATTAATGTAAGAGCCGAAAAAAATCACCGCGCACACTGGCGATGTCAGGAAAAGAACGGTTGCCACCCCATTTGGTCCCACTGGCCCTGCGCTAAACAAAAAAGCGTTTTGGATTTTTTCGGGCCCAGAGAGGCACGCATTAATGTAAGAGCCGAAAAAAATCACCGCGCACACTGGCGATGTCAGGAAAAGAACGGTTGCCACCCCATTTGGTCCCACTGGCCCTGCGCTAAACAAAAAAGCGTTTTGGATTTTTTCGGCCCAGAGAGGCACGCATTAATGTAAGAGCCGAAAAAAATCACCGCGCACACTGGCGATGTCAGGAAAAGAACGGTTGCCACCCCATTTGGTCCCACTGGCCCTGCGCTAAACAAAAAAGCGTTTTGGATTTTTTCGGGCCCAGAGAGGCACGCATTAATGTAAGAGCCGAAAAAAATCACCGCGCACACTGGCGATGTCAGGAAAAGAACGGTTGCCACCCCATTTGGTCCCACTGGCCCTGCGCTAAACAAAAAAGCGTTTTGGATTTTTTCGGCCCAGAGAGGCACGCATTAATGTAAGAGCCGAAAAAAATCACCGCGCACACTGGCGATGTCAGGAAAAGAACGGTTGCCACCCCATTTGGTCCCACTGGCCCTGCGCTAAACAAAAAAGCGTTTTGGATTTTTTCGGCCCAGAGAGGCACGCATTAATGTAAGAGCCGAAAAAAATCACCGCGCACACTGGCGATGTCAGGAAAAGAACGGTTGCCACCCCATTTGGTCCCACTGGCCCTGCGCTAAACAAAAAAGCGTTTTGGATTTTTTTCGGCCCAGAGAGGCACGCATTAATGTAAGAGCCGAAAAAAATCACCGCGCACACTGGCGATGTCAGGAAAAGAACGGTTGCCACCCCATTTGGTCCCACTGGCCCTGCGCTAAACAAAAAAGCGTTTTGGATTTTTTCGGCCCAGAGAGGCACGCATTAATGTAAGAGCCGAAAAAAATCACCGCGCACACTGGCGATGTCAGGAAAAGAACGGTTGCCACCCCATTTGGTCCCACTGGCCCTGCGCTAAACAAAAAAGCGTTTTGGATTTTTTCGGCCCAGAGAGGCACGCATTAATGTAAGAGCCGAAAAAAATCACCGCGCACACTGGCGATGTCAGGAAAAGAACGGTTGCCACCCCATTTGGTCCCACTGGCCCTGCGCTAAACAAAAAAGCGTTTTGGATTTTTTCGGCCCAGAGAGGCACGCATTAATGTAAGAGCCGAAAAAAATCACCGCGCACACTGGCGATGTCAGGAAAAGAACGGTTGCCACCCCATTTGGTCCCACTGGCCCTGCGCTAAACAAAAAAGCGTTTTGGATTTTTTCGGGCCCAGAGAGGCACGCATTAATGTAAGAGCCGAAAAAAATCACCGCGCACACTGGCGATGTCAGGAAAAGAACGGTTGCCACCCCATTTGGTCCCACTGGCCCTGCGCTAAACAAAAAAGCGTTTTGGATTTTTTCGGGCCCAGAGAGGCACGCATTAATGTAAGAGCCGAAAAAATCACCGCGCACACTGGCGATGTCAGGAAAAGAACGGTTGCCACCCCATTTGGTCCCACTGGCCCTGCGCTAAACAAAAAAGCGTTTTGGATTTTTTCGGGCCCAGAGAGGCACGCATTAATGTAAGAGCCGAAAAAAATCACCGCGCACACTGGCGATGTCAGGAAAAGAACGGTTGCCACCCCATTTGGTCCCACTGGCCCTGCGCTAAACAAAAAAGCGTTTTGGATTTTTTCGGCCCAGAGAGGCACGCATTAATGTAAGAGCCGAAAAAAATCACCGCGCACACTGGCGATGTCAGGAAAAGAACGGTTGCCACCCCATTTGGTCCCACTGGCCCTGCGCTAAAAAAAAAGCGTTTTGGATTTTTTTCGGCCCAGAGAGGCACGCATTAATGTAAGAGCCGAAAAAAATCACCGCGCACACTGGCGATGTCAGGAAAAGAACGGTTGCCACCCCATTTGGTCCCACTGGCCCTGCGCTAAACAAAAAAGCGTTTTGGATTTTTTCGGGCCCAGAGAGGCACGCATTAATGTAAGAGCCGAAAAAAATCACCGCGCACACTGGCGATGTCAGGAAAAGAACGGTTGCCACCCCATTTGGTCCCACTGGCCCTGCGCTAAAAAAAAAAGCGTTTTGGATTTTTTCGGCCCAGAGAGGCACGCATTAATGTAAGAGCCGAAAAAAATCACCGCGCACACTGGCGATGTCAGGAAAAGAACGGTTGCCACCCCATTTGGTCCCACTGGCCCTGCGCTAAACAAAAAAGCGTTTTGGATTTTTTCGGCCCAGAGAGGCACGCATTAATGTAAGAGCCGAAAAAATCACCGCGCACACTGGCGATGTCAGGAAAAGAACGGTTGCCACCCCATTTGGTCCCACTGGCCCTGCGCTAAACAAAAAAGCGTTTTGGATTTTTTTCGGCCCAGAGAGGCACGCATTAATGTAAGAGCCGAAAAAAATCACCGCGCACACTGGCGATGTCAGGAAAAGAACGGTTGCCACCCCATTTGGTCCCACTGGCCCTGCGCTAAACAAAAAAGCGTTTTGGATTTTTTTCGGCCCAGAGAGGCACGCATTAATGTAAGAGCCGAAAAAAATCACCGCGCACACTGGCGATGTCAGGAAAAGAACGGTTGCCACCCCATTTGGTCCCACTGGCCCTGCGCTAAACAAAAAAGCGTTTTGGATTTTTTCGGCCCAGAGAGGCACGCATTAATGTAAGAGCCGAAAAAAATCACCGCGCACACTGGCGATGTCAGGAAAAGAACGGTTGCCACCCCATTTGGTCCCACTGGCCCTGCGCTAAAAAAAAAGCGTTTTGGATTTTTTTCGGCCCAGAGAGGCACGCATTAATGTAAGAGCCGAAAAAATCACCGCGCACACTGGCGATGTCAGGAAAAGAACGGTTGCCACCCCATTTGGTCCCACTGGCCCTGCGCTAAACAAAAAAGCGTTTTGGATTTTTTCGGCCCAGAGAGGCACGCATTAATGTAAGAGCCGAAAAAAATCACCGCGCACACTGGCGATGTCAGGAAAAGAACGGTTGCCACCCCATTTGGTCCCACTGGCCCTGCGCTAAACAAAAAAGCGTTTTGGATTTTTTCGGGCCCAGAGAGGCACGCATTAATGTAAGAGCCGAAAAAAATCACCGCGCACACTGGCGATGTCAGGAAAAGAACGGTTGCCACCCCATTTGGTCCCACTGGCCCTGCGCTAAACAAAAAAGCGTTTTGGATTTTTTTCGGGCCCAGAGAGGCACGCATTAATGTAAGAGCCGAAAAAAATCACCGCGCACACTGGCGATGTCAGGAAAAGAACGGTTGCCACCCCATTTGGTCCCACTGGCCCTGCGCTAAACAAAAAAGCGTTTTGGATTTTTTCGGCCCAGAGAGGCACGCATTAATGTAAGAGCCGAAAAAATCACCGCGCACACTGGCGATGTCAGGAAAAGAACGGTTGCCACCCCATTTGGTCCCACTGGCCCTGCGCTAAACAAAAAAGCGTTTTGGATTTTTTCGGCCCAGAGAGGCACGCATTAATGTAAGAGCCGAAAAAAATCACCGCGCACACTGGCGATGTCAGGAAAAGAACGGTTGCCACCCCATTTGGTCCCACTGGCCCTGCGCTAAACAAAAAAGCCTTTTGGATTTTTTCGGGCCCAGAGAGGCACGCATTAATGTAAGAGCCGAAAAAAATCACCGCGCACACTGGCGATGTCAGGAAAAGAACGGTTGCCACCCCATTTGGTCCCACTGGCCCTGCGCTAAACAAAAAAGCGTTTTGGATTTTTTCGGGCCCAGAGAGGCACGCATTAATGTAAGAGCCGAAGAACGGTTGCCACCCCATTTGGTCCCACTGGCCCTGCGCTAAACAAAAAAGCGTTTTGGATTTTTTCGGGCCCAGAGAGGCACGCATTAATGTAAGAGCCGAAAAAAATCACCGCGCACACTGGCGATGTCAGGAAAAGAACGGTTGCCACCCCATTTGGTCCCACTGGCCCTGCGCTAAACAAAAAAGCGTTTTGGATTTTTTTCGGCCCAGAGAGGCACGCATTAATGTAAGAGCCGAAAAAATCACCGCGCACACTGGCGATGTCAGGAAAAGAACGGTTGCCACCCCATTTGGTCCCACTGGCCCTGCGCTAAACAAAAAAGCGTTTTGGATTTTTTCGGCCCAGAGAGGCACGCATTAATGTAAGAGCCGAAAAATCACCGCGCACACTGGCGATGTCAGGAAAAGAACGGTTGCCACCCCATTTGGTCCCACTGGCCCTGCGCTAAACAAAAAAGCGTTTTGGATTTTTTCGGGCCCAGAGAGGCACGCATTAATGTAAGAGCCGAAAAAATCACCGCGCACACTGGCGATGTCAGGAAAAGAACGGTTGCCACCCCATTTGGTCCCACTGGCCCTGCGCTAAACAAAAAAGCGTTTTGGATTTTTTCGGCCCAGAGAGGCACGCATTAATGTAAGAGCCGAAAAAATCACCGCGCACACTGGCGATGTCAGGAAAAGAACGGTTGCCACCCCATTTGGTCCCACTGGCCCTGCGCTAAACAAAAAAGCGTTTTGGATTTTTTCGGGCCCAGAGAGGCACGCATTAATGTAAGAGCCGAAAAATCACCGCGCACACTGGCGATGTCAGGAAAAGAACGGTTGCCACCCCATTTGGTCCCACTGGCCCTGCGCTAAACAAAAAAGCGTTTTGGATTTTTTCGGGCCCAGAGAGGCACGCATTAATGTAAGAGCCGAAAAAATCACCGCGCACACTGGCGATGTCAGGAAAAGAACGGTTGCCACCCCATTTGGTCCCACTGGCCCTGCGCTAAACAAAAAAGCGTTTTGGATTTTTTCGGCCCAGAGAGGCACGCATTAATGTAAGAGCCGAAAAAAATCACCGCGCACACTGGCGATGTCAGGAAAAGAACGGTTGCCACCCCATTTGGTCCCACTGGCCCTGCGCTAAACAAAAAAGCGTTTTGGATTTTTTCGGCCCAGAGAGGCACGCATTAATGTAAGAGCCGAAAAAATCACCGCGCACACTGGCGATGTCAGGAAAAGAACGGTTGCCACCCCATTTGGTCCCACTGGCCCTGCGCTAAACAAAAAAGCGTTTTGGATTTTTTCGGGCCCAGAGAGGCACGCATTAATGTAAGAGCCGAAAAAATCACCGCGCACACTGGCGATGTCAGGAAAAGAACGGTTGCCACCCCATTTGGTCCCACTGGCCCTGCGCTAAACAAAAAAGCGTTTTGGATTTTTTCGGCCCAGAGAGGCACGCATTAATGTAAGAGCCGAAAAATCACCGCGCACACTGGCGATGTCAGGAAAAGAACGGTTGCCACCCCATTTGGTCCCACTGGCCCTGCGCTAAACAAAAAAGCGTTTTGGATTTTTTCGGCCCAGAGAGGCACGCATTAATGTAAGAGCCGAAAAAAATCACCGCGCACACTGGCGATGTCAGGAAAAGAACGGTTGCCACCCCATTTGGTCCCACTGGCCCTGCGCTAAACAAAAAAGCGTTTTGGATTTTTTCGGGCCCAGAGAGGCACGCATTAATGTAAGAGCCGAAAAAATCACCGCGCACACTGGCGATGTCAGGAAAAGAACGGTTGCCACCCCATTTGGTCCCACTGGCCCTGCGCTAAACAAAAAAGCGTTTTGGATTTTTTCGGCCCAGAGAGGCACGCATTAATGTAAGAGCCGAAAAAATCACCGCGCACACTGGCGATGTCAGGAAAAGAACGGTTGCCACCCCATTTGGTCCCACTGGCCCTGCGCTAAACAAAAAAGCGTTTTGGATTTTTTCGGGCCCAGAGAGGCACGCATTAATGTAAGAGCCGAAAAAATCACCGCGCACACTGGCGATGTCAGGAAAAGAACGGTTGCCACCCCATTTGGTCCCACTGGCCCTGCGCTAAACAAAAAAGCGTTTTGGATTTTTTCGGGCCCAGAGAGGCACGCATTAATGTAAGAGCCGAAAAAATCACCGCGCACACTGGCGATGTCAGGAAAAGAACGGTTGCCACCCCATTTGGTCCCACTGGCCCTGCGCTAAACAAAAAAGCGTTTTGGATTTTTTCGGGCCCAGAGAGGCACGCATTAATGTAAGAGCCGAAAAAATCACCGCGCACACTGGCGATGTCAGGAAAAGAACGGTTGCCACCCCATTTGGTCCCACTGGCCCTGCGCTAAACAAAAAAGCGTTTTGGATTTTTTCGGCCCAGAGAGGCACGCATTAATGTAAGAGCCGAAAAAATCACCGCGCACACTGGCGATGTCAGGAAAAGAACGGTTGCCACCCCATTTGGTCCCACTGGCCCTGCGCTAAACAAAAAAGCGTTTTGGATTTTTTCGGCCCAGAGAGGCACGCATTAATGTAAGAGCCGAAAAAAATCACCGCGCACACTGGCGATGTCAGGAAAAGAACGGTTGCCACCCCATTTGGTCCCACTGGCCCTGCGCTAAACAAAAAAGCGTTTTGGATTTTTTCGGCCCAGAGAGGCACGCATTAATGTAAGAGCCGAAAAAATCACCGCGCACACTGGCGATGTCAGGAAAAGAACGGTTGCCACCCCATTTGGTCCCACTGGCCCTGCGCTAAACAAAAAAGCGTTTTGGATTTTTTCGGCCCAGAGAGGCACGCATTAATGTAAGAGCCGAAAAAATCACCGCGCACACTGGCGATGTCAGGAAAAGAACGGTTGCCACCCCATTTGGTCCCACTGGCCCTGCGCTAAACAAAAAAGCGTTTTGGATTTTTTCGGCCCAGAGAGGCACGCATTAATGTAAGAGCCGAAAAAAATCACCGCGCACACTGGCGATGTCAGGAAAAGAACGGTTGCCACCCCATTTGGTCCCACTGGCCCTGCGCTAAACAAAAAAGCGTTTTGGATTTTTTCGGCCCAGAGAGGCACGCATTAATGTAAGAGCCGAAAAAATCACCGCGCACACTGGCGATGTCAGGAAAAGAACGGTTGCCACCCCATTTGGTCCCACTGGCCCTGCGCTAAACAAAAAAGCGTTTTGGATTTTTTCGGGCCCAGAGAGGCACGCATTAATGTAAGAGCCGAAAAAATCACCGCGCACACTGGCGATGTCAGGAAAAGAACGGTTGCCACCCCATTTGGTCCCACTGGCCCTGCGCTAAACAAAAAAGCGTTTTGGATTTTTTCGGGCCCAGAGAGGCACGCATTAATGTAAGAGCCGAAAAAATCACCGCGCACACTGGCGATGTCAGGAAAAGAACGGTTGCCACCCCATTTGGTCCCACTGGCCCTGCGCTAAACAAAAAAGCGTTTTGGATTTTTTCGGGCCCAGAGAGGCACGCATTAATGTAAGAGCCGAAAAATCACCGCGCACACTGGCGATGTCAGGAAAAGAACGGTTGCCACCCCATTTGGTCCCACTGGCCCTGCGCTAAACAAAAAAGCGTTTTGGATTTTTTCGGGCCCAGAGAGGCACGCATTAATGTAAGAGCCGAAAAAATCACCGCGCACACTGGCGATGTCAGGAAAAGAACGGTTGCCACCCCATTTGGTCCCACTGGCCCTGCGCTAAACAAAAAAGCGTTTTGGATTTTTTCGGCCCAGAGAGGCACGCATTAATGTAAGAGCCGAAAAATCACCGCGCACACTGGCGATGTCAGGAAAAGAACGGTTGCCACCCCATTTGGTCCCACTGGCCCTGCGCTAAACAAAAAAGCGTTTTGGATTTTTTCGGGCCCAGAGAGGCACGCATTAATGTAAGAGCCGAAAAAATCACCGCGCACACTGGCGATGTCAGGAAAAGAACGGTTGCCACCCCATTTGGTCCCACTGGCCCTGCGCTAAACAAAAAAGCGTTTTGGATTTTTTCGGCCCAGAGAGGCACGCATTAATGTAAGAGCCGAAAAAAATCACCGCGCACACTGGCGATGTCAGGAAAAGAACGGTTGCCACCCCATTTGGTCCCACTGGCCCTGCGCTAAACAAAAAAGCGTTTTGGATTTTTTCGGCCCAGAGAGGCACGCATTAATGTAAGAGCCGAAAAAATCACCGCGCACACTGGCGATGTCAGGAAAAGAACGGTTGCCACCCCATTTGGTCCCACTGGCCCTGCGCTAAACAAAAAAGCGTTTTGGATTTTTTCGGCCCAGAGAGGCACGCATTAATGTAAGAGCCGAAAAAATCACCGCGCACACTGGCGATGTCAGGAAAAGAACGGTTGCCACCCCATTTGGTCCCACTGGCCCTGCGCTAAACAAAAAAGCGTTTTGGATTTTTTCGGCCCAGAGAGGCACGCATTAATGTAAGAGCCGAAAAAAATCACCGCGCACACTGGCGATGTCAGGAAAAGAACGGTTGCCACCCCATTTGGTCCCACTGGCCCTGCGCTAAACAAAAAAGCGTTTTGGATTTTTTCGGGCCCAGAGAGGCACGCATTAATGTAAGAGCCGAAAAAAATCACCGCGCACACTGGCGATGTCAGGAAAAGAACGGTTGCCACCCCATTTGGTCCCACTGGCCCTGCGCTAAACAAAAAAGCGTTTTGGATTTTTTTCGGCCCAGAGAGGCACGCATTAATGTAAGAGCCGAAAAAATCACCGCGCACACTGGCGATGTCAGGAAAAGAACGGTTGCCACCCCATTTGGTCCCACTGGCCCTGCGCTAAACAAAAAAGCGTTTTGGATTTTTTCGGCCCAGAGAGGCACGCATTAATGTAAGAGCCGAAAAAATCACCGCGCACACTGGCGATGTCAGGAAAAGAACGGTTGCCACCCCATTTGGTCCCACTGGCCCTGCGCTAAACAAAAAAGCGTTTTGGATTTTTTCGGGCCCAGAGAGGCACGCATTAATGTAAGAGCCGAAAAAAATCACCGCGCACACTGGCGATGTCAGGAAAAGAACGGTTGCCACCCCATTTGGTCCCACTGGCCCTGCGCTAAACAAAAAAGCGTTTTGGATTTTTTCGGCCCAGAGAGGCACGCATTAATGTAAGAGCCGAAAAAATCACCGCGCACACTGGCGATGTCAGGAAAAGAACGGTTGCCACCCCATTTGGTCCCACTGGCCCTGCGCTAAACAAAAAAGCGTTTTGGATTTTTTCGGCCCAGAGAGGCACGCATTAATGTAAGAGCCGAAAAAAATCACCGCGCACACTGGCGATGTCAGGAAAAGAACGGTTGCCACCCCATTTGGTCCCACTGGCCCTGCGCTAAACAAAAAAGCGTTTTGGATTTTTTTCGGCCCAGAGAGGCACGCATTAATGTAAGAGCCGAAAAAAATCACCGCGCACACTGGCGATGTCAGGAAAAGAACGGTTGCCACCCCATTTGGTCCCACTGGCCCTGCGCTAAACAAAAAAGCGTTTTGGATTTTTTCGGGCCCAGAGAGGCACGCATTAATGTAAGAGCCGAAAAAATCACCGCGCACACTGGCGATGTCAGGAAAAGAACGGTTGCCACCCCATTTGGTCCCACTGGCCCTGCGCTAAACAAAAAAGCGTTTTGGATTTTTTCGGCCCAGAGAGGCACGCATTAATGTAAGAGCCGAAAAAATCACCGCGCACACTGGCGATGTCAGGAAAAGAACGGTTGCCACCCCATTTGGTCCCACTGGCCCTGCGCTAAACAAAAAAGCGTTTTGGATTTTTTCGGCCCAGAGAGGCACGCATTAATGTAAGAGCCGAAAAAAATCACCGCGCACACTGGCGATGTCAGGAAAAGAACGGTTGCCACCCCATTTGGTCCCACTGGCCCTGCGCTAAACAAAAAAGCGTTTTGGATTTTTTCGGCCCAGAGAGGCACGCATTAATGTAAGAGCCGAAAAAATCACCGCGCACACTGGCGATGTCAGGAAAAGAACGGTTGCCACCCCATTTGGTCCCACTGGCCCTGCGCTAAACAAAAAAGCGTTTTGGATTTTTTCGGCCCAGAGAGGCACGCATTAATGTAAGAGCCGAAAAAATCACCGCGCACACTGGCGATGTCAGGAAAAGAACGGTTGCCACCCCATTTGGTCCCACTGGCCCTGCGCTAAACAAAAAAGCGTTTTGGATTTTTTCGGCCCAGAGAGGCACGCATTAATGTAAGAGCCGAAAAAATCACCGCGCACACTGGCGATGTCAGGAAAAGAACGGTTGCCACCCCATTTGGTCCCACTGGCCCTGCGCTAAACAAAAAAGCGTTTTGGATTTTTTCGGCCCAGAGAGGCACGCATTAATGTAAGAGCCGAAAAAATCACCGCGCACACTGGCGATGTCAGGAAAAGAACGGTTGCCACCCCATTTGGTCCCACTGGCCCTGCGCTAAACAAAAAAGCGTTTTGGATTTTTTCGGGCCCAGAGAGGCACGCATTAATGTAAGAGCCGAAAAAAATCACCGCGCACACTGGCGATGTCAGGAAAAGAACGGTTGCCACCCCATTTGGTCCCACTGGCCCTGCGCTAAACAAAAAAGCGTTTTGGATTTTTTCGGGCCCAGAGAGGCACGCATTAATGTAAGAGCCGAAAAAATCACCGCGCACACTGGCGATGTCAGGAAAAGAACGGTTGCCACCCCATTTGGTCCCACTGGCCCTGCGCTAAACAAAAAAGCGTTTTGGATTTTTTCGGCCCAGAGAGGCACGCATTAATGTAAGAGCCGAAAAAATCACCGCGCACACTGGCGATGTCAGGAAAAGAACGGTTGCCACCCCATTTGGTCCCACTGGCCCTGCGCTAAACAAAAAAGCGTTTTGGATTTTTTCGGCCCAGAGAGGCACGCATTAATGTAAGAGCCGAAAAAATCACCGCGCACACTGGCGATGTCAGGAAAAGAACGGTTGCCACCCCATTTGGTCCCACTGGCCCTGCGCTAAACAAAAAAGCGTTTTGGATTTTTTCGGGCCCAGAGAGGCACGCATTAATGTAAGAGCCGAAAAAATCACCGCGCACACTGGCGATGTCAGGAAAAGAACGGTTGCCACCCCATTTGGTCCCACTGGCCCTGCGCTAAACAAAAAAGCGTTTTGGATTTTTTCGGCCCAGAGAGGCACGCATTAATGTAAGAGCCGAAAAAAATCACCGCGCACACTGGCGATGTCAGGAAAAGAACGGTTGCCACCCCATTTGGTCCCACTGGCCCTGCGCTAAACAAAAAAGCGTTTTGGATTTTTTCGGCCCAGAGAGGCACGCATTAATGTAAGAGCCGAAAAAATCACCGCGCACACTGGCGATGTCAGGAAAAGAACGGTTGCCACCCCATTTGGTCCCACTGGCCCTGCGCTAAACAAAAAAGCGTTTTGGATTTTTTTCGGCCCAGAGAGGCACGCATTAATGTAAGAGCCGAAAAAATCACCGCGCACACTGGCGATGTCAGGAAAAGAACGGTTGCCACCCCATTTGGTCCCACTGGCCCTGCGCTAAACAAAAAAGCGTTTTGGATTTTTTCGGCCCAGAGAGGCACGCATTAATGTAAGAGCCGAAAAAATCACCGCGCACACTGGCGATGTCAGGAAAAGAACGGTTGCCACCCCATTTGGTCCCACTGGCCCTGCGCTAAACAAAAAAGCGTTTTGGATTTTTTCGGCCCAGAGAGGCACGCATTAATGTAAGAGCCGAAAAAATCACCGCGCACACTGGCGATGTCAGGAAAAGAACGGTTGCCACCCCATTTGGTCCCACTGGCCCTGCGCTAAACAAAAAAGCGTTTTGGATTTTTTCGGCCCAGAGAGGCACGCATTAATGTAAGAGCCGAAAAAATCACCGCGCACACTGGCGATGTCAGGAAAAGAACGGTTGCCACCCCATTTGGTCCCACTGGCCCTGCGCTAAACAAAAAAGCGTTTTGGATTTTTTCGGCCCAGAGAGGCACGCATTAATGTAAGAGCCGAAAAAAATCACCGCGCACACTGGCGATGTCAGGAAAAGAACGGTTGCCACCCCATTTGGTCCCACTGGCCCTGCGCTAAACAAAAAAGCGTTTTGGATTTTTTCGGCCCAGAGAGGCACGCATTAATGTAAGAGCCGAAAAAATCACCGCGCACACTGGCGATGTCAGGAAAAGAACGGTTGCCACCCCATTTGGTCCCACTGGCCCTGCGCTAAACAAAAAAGCGTTTTGGATTTTTTCGGCCCAGAGAGGCACGCATTAATGTAAGAGCCGAAAAAATCACCGCGCACACTGGCGATGTCAGGAAAAGAACGGTTGCCACCCCATTTGGTCCCACTGGCCCTGCGCTAAACAAAAAAGCGTTTTGGATTTTTTCGGGCCCAGAGAGGCACGCATTAATGTAAGAGCCGAAAAAATCACCGCGCACACTGGCGATGTCAGGAAAAGAACGGTTGCCACCCCATTTGGTCCCACTGGCCCTGCGCTAAACAAAAAAGCGTTTTGGATTTTTTCGGCCCAGAGAGGCACGCATTAATGTAAGAGCCGAAAAAAATCACCGCGCACACTGGCGATGTCAGGAAAAGAACGGTTGCCACCCCATTTGGTCCCACTGGCCCTGCGCTAAACAAAAAAGCGTTTTGGATTTTTTCGGGCCCAGAGAGGCACGCATTAATGTAAGAGCCGAAAAAAATCACCGCGCACACTGGCGATGTCAGGAAAAGAACGGTTGCCACCCCATTTGGTCCCACTGGCCCTGCGCTAAACAAAAAAGCGTTTTGGATTTTTTCGGCCCAGAGAGGCACGCATTAATGTAAGAGCCGAAAAAAATCACCGCGCACACTGGCGATGTCAGGAAAAGAACGGTTGCCACCCCATTTGGTCCCACTGGCCCTGCGCTAAACAAAAAAGCGTTTTGGATTTTTTCGGCCCAGAGAGGCACGCATTAATGTAAGAGCCGAAAAAATCACCGCGCACACTGGCGATGTCAGGAAAAGAACGGTTGCCACCCCATTTGGTCCCACTGGCCCTGCGCTAAACAAAAAAGCGTTTTGGATTTTTTCGGGCCCAGAGAGGCACGCATTAATGTAAGAGCCGAAAAAAATCACCGCGCACACTGGCGATGTCAGGAAAAGAACGGTTGCCACCCCATTTGGTCCCACTGGCCCTGCGCTAAACAAAAAAGCGTTTTGGATTTTTTCGGGCCCAGAGAGGCACGCATTAATGTAAGAGCCGAAAAAATCACCGCGCACACTGGCGATGTCAGGAAAAGAACGGTTGCCACCCCATTTGGTCCCACTGGCCCTGCGCTAAACAAAAAAGCGTTTTGGATTTTTTCGGCCCAGAGAGGCACGCATTAATGTAAGAGCCGAAAAAAATCACCGCGCACACTGGCGATGTCAGGAAAAGAACGGTTGCCACCCCATTTGGTCCCACTGGCCCTGCGCTAAACAAAAAAGCGTTTTGGATTTTTTCGGCCCAGAGAGGCACGCATTAATGTAAGAGCCGAAAAAAATCACCGCGCACACTGGCGATGTCAGGAAAAGAACGGTTGCCACCCCATTTGGTCCCACTGGCCCTGCGCTAAACAAAAAAGCGTTTTGGATTTTTTCGGGCCCAGAGAGGCACGCATTAATGTAAGAGCCGAAAAAATCACCGCGCACACTGGCGATGTCAGGAAAAGAACGGTTGCCACCCCATTTGGTCCCACTGGCCCTGCGCTAAACAAAAAAGCGTTTTGGATTTTTTCGGCCCAGAGAGGCACGCATTAATGTAAGAGCCGAAAAAAATCACCGCGCACACTGGCGATGTCAGGAAAAGAACGGTTGCCACCCCATTTGGTCCCACTGGCCCTGCGCTAAACAAAAAAGCGTTTTGGATTTTTTCGGCCCAGAGAGGCACGCATTAATGTAAGAGCCGAAAAAAATCACCGCGCACACTGGCGATGTCAGGAAAAGAACGGTTGCCACCCCATTTGGTCCCACTGGCCCTGCGCTAAACAAAAAAGCGTTTTGGATTTTTTCGGCCCAGAGAGGCACGCATTAATGTAAGAGCCGAAAAAAATCACCGCGCACACTGGCGATGTCAGGAAAAGAACGGTTGCCACCCCATTTGGTCCCACTGGCCCTGCGCTAAACAAAAAAGCGTTTTGGATTTTTTCGGCCCAGAGAGGCACGCATTAATGTAAGAGCCGAAAAAAATCACCGCGCACACTGGCGATGTCAGGAAAAGAACGGTTGCCACCCCATTTGGTCCCACTGGCCCTGCGCTAAACAAAAAAGCGTTTTGGATTTTTTCGGCCCAGAGAGGCACGCATTAATGTAAGAGCCGAAAAAATCACCGCGCACACTGGCGATGTCAGGAAAAGAACGGTTGCCACCCCATTTGGTCCCACTGGCCCTGCGCTAAACAAAAAAGCGTTTTGGATTTTTTCGGGCCCAGAGAGGCACGCATTAATGTAAGAGCCGAAAAAAATCACCGCGCACACTGGCGATGTCAGGAAAAGAACGGTTGCCACCCCATTTGGTCCCACTGGCCCTGCGCTAAACAAAAAAGCGTTTTGGATTTTTTCGGCCCAGAGAGGCACGCATTAATGTAAGAGCCGAAAAAATCACCGCGCACACTGGCGATGTCAGGAAAAGAACGGTTGCCACCCCATTTGGTCCCACTGGCCCTGCGCTAAACAAAAAAGCGTTTTGGATTTTTTCGGCCCAGAGAGGCACGCATTAATGTAAGAGCCGAAAAAAATCACCGCGCACACTGGCGATGTCAGGAAAAGAACGGTTGCCACCCCATTTGGTCCCACTGGCCCTGCGCTAAACAAAAAAGCGTTTTGGATTTTTTCGGCCCAGAGAGGCACGCATTAATGTAAGAGCCGAAAAAATCACCGCGCACACTGGCGATGTCAGGAAAAGAACGGTTGCCACCCCATTTGGTCCCACTGGCCCTGCGCTAAACAAAAAAGCGTTTTGGATTTTTTCGGCCCAGAGAGGCACGCATTAATGTAAGAGCCGAAAAAATCACCGCGCACACTGGCGATGTCAGGAAAAGAACGGTTGCCACCCCATTTGGTCCCACTGGCCCTGCGCTAAACAAAAAAGCGTTTTGGATTTTTTCGGGCCCAGAGAGGCACGCATTAATGTAAGAGCCGAAAAAATCACCGCGCACACTGGCGATGTCAGGAAAAGAACGGTTGCCACCCCATTTGGTCCCACTGGCCCTGCGCTAAACAAAAAAGCGTTTTGGATTTTTTCGGCCCAGAGAGGCACGCATTAATGTAAGAGCCGAAAAAAATCACCGCGCACACTGGCGATGTCAGGAAAAGAACGGTTGCCACCCCATTTGGTCCCACTGGCCCTGCGCTAAACAAAAAAGCGTTTTGGATTTTTTCGGCCCAGAGAGGCACGCATTAATGTAAGAGCCGAAAAAAATCACCGCGCACACTGGCGATGTCAGGAAAAGAACGGTTGCCACCCCATTTGGTCCCACTGGCCCTGCGCTAAACAAAAAAGCGTTTTGGATTTTTTCGGGCCCAGAGAGGCACGCATTAATGTAAGAGCCGAAAAAATCACCGCGCACACTGGCGATGTCAGGAAAAGAACGGTTGCCACCCCATTTGGTCCCACTGGCCCTGCGCTAAACAAAAAAGCGTTTTGGATTTTTTCGGCCCAGAGAGGCACGCATTAATGTAAGAGCCGAAAAAATCACCGCGCACACTGGCGATGTCAGGAAAAGAACGGTTGCCACCCCATTTGGTCCCACTGGCCCTGCGCTAAACAAAAAAGCGTTTTGGATTTTTTCGGGCCCAGAGAGGCACGCATTAATGTAAGAGCCGAAAAAAATCACCGCGCACACTGGCGATGTCAGGAAAAGAACGGTTGCCACCCCATTTGGTCCCACTGGCCCTGCGCTAAACAAAAAAGCGTTTTGGATTTTTTCGGCCCAGAGAGGCACGCATTAATGTAAGAGCCGAAAAAAATCACCGCGCACACTGGCGATGTCAGGAAAAGAACGGTTGCCACCCCATTTGGTCCCACTGGCCCTGCGCTAAACAAAAAAGCGTTTTGGATTTTTTCGGCCCAGAGAGGCACGCATTAATGTAAGAGCCGAAAAAAATCACCGCGCACACTGGCGATGTCAGGAAAAGAACGGTTGCCACCCCATTTGGTCCCACTGGCCCTGCGCTAAACAAAAAAGCGTTTTGGATTTTTTCGGGCCCAGAGAGGCACGCATTAATGTAAGAGCCGAAAAAAATCACCGCGCACACTGGCGATGTCAGGAAAAGAACGGTTGCCACCCCATTTGGTCCCACTGGCCCTGCGCTAAACAAAAAAGCGTTTTGGATTTTTTCGGCCCAGAGAGGCACGCATTAATGTAAGAGCCGAAAAAATCACCGCGCACACTGGCGATGTCAGGAAAAGAACGGTTGCCACCCCATTTGGTCCCACTGGCCCTGCGCTAAACAAAAAAAGCGTTTTGGATTTTTTCGGCCCAGAGAGGCACGCATTAATGTAAGAGCCGAAAAAAATCACCGCGCACACTGGCGATGTCAGGAAAAGAACGGTTGCCACCCCATTTGGTCCCACTGGCCCTGCGCTAAACAAAAAAGCGTTTTGGATTTTTTCGGCCCAGAGAGGCACGCATTAATGTAAGAGCCGAAAAAATCACCGCGCACACTGGCGATGTCAGGAAAAGAACGGTTGCCACCCCATTTGGTCCCACTGGCCCTGCGCTAAACAAAAAAGCGTTTTGGATTTTTTCGGCCCAGAGAGGCACGCATTAATGTAAGAGCCGAAAAAATCACCGCGCACACTGGCGATGTCAGGAAAAGAACGGTTGCCACCCCATTTGGTCCCACTGGCCCTGCGCTAAACAAAAAAGCGTTTTGGATTTTTTCGGCCCAGAGAGGCACGCATTAATGTAAGAGCCGAAAAAATCACCGCGCACACTGGCGATGTCAGGAAAAGAACGGTTGCCACCCCATTTGGTCCCACTGGCCCTGCGCTAAACAAAAAAGCGTTTTGGATTTTTTCGGCCCAGAGAGGCACGCATTAATGTAAGAGCCGAAAAAAATCACCGCGCACACTGGCGATGTCAGGAAAAGAACGGTTGCCACCCCATTTGGTCCCACTGGCCCTGCGCTAAACAAAAAAGCGTTTTGGATTTTTTCGGCCCAGAGAGGCACGCATTAATGTAAGAGCCGAAAAAAATCACCGCGCACACTGGCGATGTCAGGAAAAGAACGGTTGCCACCCCATTTGGTCCCACTGGCCCTGCGCTAAACAAAAAAGCGTTTTGGATTTTTTCGGGCCCAGAGAGGCACGCATTAATGTAAGAGCCGAAAAAAATCACCGCGCACACTGGCGATGTCAGGAAAAGAACGGTTGCCACCCCATTTGGTCCCACTGGCCCTGCGCTAAACAAAAAAGCGTTTTGGATTTTTTCGGCCCAGAGAGGCACGCATTAATGTAAGAGCCGAAAAAAATCACCGCGCACACTGGCGATGTCAGGAAAAGAACGGTTGCCACCCCATTTGGTCCCACTGGCCCTGCGCTAAACAAAAAAGCGTTTTGGATTTTTTCGGGCCCAGAGAGGCACGCATTAATGTAAGAGCCGAAAAAAATCACCGCGCACACTGGCGATGTCAGGAAAAGAACGGTTGCCACCCCATTTGGTCCCACTGGCCCTGCGCTAAACAAAAAAGCGTTTTGGATTTTTTCGGGCCCAGAGAGGCACGCATTAATGTAAGAGCCGAAAAAAATCACCGCGCACACTGGCGATGTCAGGAAAAGAACGGTTGCCACCCCATTTGGTCCCACTGGCCCTGCGCTAAACAAAAAAGCGTTTTGGATTTTTTTCGGCCCAGAGAGGCACGCATTAATGTAAGAGCCGAAAAAAATCACCGCGCACACTGGCGATGTCAGGAAAAGAACGGTTGCCACCCCATTTGGTCCCACTGGCCCTGCGCTAAACAAAAAAGCGTTTTGGATTTTTTCGGGCCCAGAGAGGCACGCATTAATGTAAGAGCCGAAAAAAATCACCGCGCACACTGGCGATGTCAGGAAAAGAACGGTTGCCACCCCATTTGGTCCCACTGGCCCTGCGCTAAACAAAAAAGCGTTTTGGATTTTTTCGGCCCAGAGAGGCACGCATTAATGTAAGAGCCGAAAAAAATCACCGCGCACACTGGCGATGTCAGGAAAAGAACGGTTGCCACCCCATTTGGTCCCACTGGCCCTGCGCTAAACAAAAAAGCGTTTTGGATTTTTTCGGCCCAGAGAGGCACGCATTAATGTAAGAGCCGAAAAAAATCACCGCGCACACTGGCGATGTCAGGAAAAGAACGGTTGCCACCCCATTTGGTCCCACTGGCCCTGCGCTAAACAAAAAAGCGTTTTGGATTTTTTCGGCCCAGAGAGGCACGCATTAATGTAAGAGCCGAAAAAATCACCGCGCACACTGGCGATGTCAGGAAAAGAACGGTTGCCACCCCATTTGGTCCCACTGGCCCTGCGCTAAACAAAAAAGCGTTTTGGATTTTTTCGGCCCAGAGAGGCACGCATTAATGTAAGAGCCGAAAAAAATCACCGCGCACACTGGCGATGTCAGGAAAAGAACGGTTGCCACCCCATTTGGTCCCACTGGCCCTGCGCTAAACAAAAAAGCGTTTTGGATTTTTTCGGCCCAGAGAGGCACGCATTAATGTAAGAGCCGAAAAAAATCACCGCGCACACTGGCGATGTCAGGAAAAGAACGGTTGCCACCCCATTTGGTCCCACTGGCCCTGCGCTAAACAAAAAAGCGTTTTGGATTTTTTCGGGCCCAGAGAGGCACGCATTAATGTAAGAGCCGAAAAAAATCACCGCGCACACTGGCGATGTCAGGAAAAGAACGGTTGCCACCCCATTTGGTCCCACTGGCCCTGCGCTAAACAAAAAAGCGTTTTGGATTTTTTCGGCCCAGAGAGGCACGCATTAATGTAAGAGCCGAAAAAAATCACCGCGCACACTGGCGATGTCAGGAAAAGAACGGTTGCCACCCCATTTGGTCCCACTGGCCCTGCGCTAAACAAAAAAGCGTTTTGGATTTTTTCGGGCCCAGAGAGGCACGCATTAATGTAAGAGCCGAAAAAAATCACCGCGCACACTGGCGATGTCAGGAAAAGAACGGTTGCCACCCCATTTGGTCCCACTGGCCCTGCGCTAAACAAAAAAGCGTTTTGGATTTTTTCGGCCCAGAGAGGCACGCATTAATGTAAGAGCCGAAAAAAATCACCGCGCACACTGGCGATGTCAGGAAAAGAACGGTTGCCACCCCATTTGGTCCCACTGGCCCTGCGCTAAACAAAAAAGCGTTTTGGATTTTTTCGGGCCCAGAGAGGCACGCATTAATGTAAGAGCCGAAAAAAATCACCGCGCACACTGGCGATGTCAGGAAAAGAACGGTTGCCACCCCATTTGGTCCCACTGGCCCTGCGCTAAACAAAAAAGCGTTTTGGATTTTTTCGGCCCAGAGAGGCACGCATTAATGTAAGAGCCGAAAAAAATCACCGCGCACACTGGCGATGTCAGGAAAAGAACGGTTGCCACCCCATTTGGTCCCACTGGCCCTGCGCTAAACAAAAAAGCGTTTTGGATTTTTTCGGGCCCAGAGAGGCACGCATTAATGTAAGAGCCGAAAAAAATCACCGCGCACACTGGCGATGTCAGGAAAAGAACGGTTGCCACCCCATTTGGTCCCACTGGCCCTGCGCTAAACAAAAAAGCGTTTTGGATTTTTTCGGCCCAGAGAGGCACGCATTAATGTAAGAGCCGAAAAAATCACCGCGCACACTGGCGATGTCAGGAAAAGAACGGTTGCCACCCCATTTGGTCCCACTGGCCCTGCGCTAAACAAAAAAGCGTTTTGGATTTTTTCGGCCCAGAGAGGCACGCATTAATGTAAGAGCCGAAAAAATCACCGCGCACACTGGCGATGTCAGGAAAAGAACGGTTGCCACCCCATTTGGTCCCACTGGCCCTGCGCTAAACAAAAAAGCGTTTTGGATTTTTTCGGGCCCAGAGAGGCACGCATTAATGTAAGAGCCGAAAAAAATCACCGCGCACACTGGCGATGTCAGGAAAAGAACGGTTGCCACCCCATTTGGTCCCACTGGCCCTGCGCTAAACAAAAAAGCGTTTTGGATTTTTTCGGCCCAGAGAGGCACGCATTAATGTAAGAGCCGAAAAAAATCACCGCGCACACTGGCGATGTCAGGAAAAGAACGGTTGCCACCCCATTTGGTCCCACTGGCCCTGCGCTAAACAAAAAAGCGTTTTGGATTTTTTCGGCCCAGAGAGGCACGCATTAATGTAAGAGCCGAAAAAAATCACCGCGCACACTGGCGATGTCAGGAAAAGAACGGTTGCCACCCCATTTGGTCCCACTGGCCCTGCGCTAAACAAAAAAGCGTTTTGGATTTTTTCGGGCCCAGAGAGGCACGCATTAATGTAAGAGCGAAAAAAATCACCGCGCACACTGGCGATGTCAGGAAAAGAACGGTTGCCACCCCATTTGGTCCCACTGGCCCTGCGCTAAACAAAAAAGCGTTTTGGATTTTTTCGGGCCCAGAGAGGCACGCATTAATGTAAGAGCGAAAAAAATCACCGCGCACACTGGCGATGTCAGGAAAAGAACGGTTGCCACCCCATTTGGTCCCACTGGCCCTGCGCTAAACAAAAAAGCGTTTTGGATTTTTTCGGCCCAGAGAGGCACGCATTAATGTAAGAGCCGAAAAAAATCACCGCGCACACTGGCGATGTCAGGAAAAGAACGGTTGCCACCCCATTTGGTCCCACTGGCCCTGCGCTAAACAAAAAAGCGTTTTGGATTTTTTCGGCCCAGAGAGGCACGCATTAATGTAAGAGCGAAAAAAATCACCGCGCACACTGGCGATGTCAGGAAAAGAACGGTTGCCACCCCATTTGGTCCCACTGGCCCTGCGCTAAACAAAAAAGCGTTTTGGATTTTTTCGGCCCAGAGAGGCACGCATTAATGTAAGAGCCGAAAAAAATCACCGCGCACACTGGCGATGTCAGGAAAAGAACGGTTGCCACCCCATTTGGTCCCACTGGCCCTGCGCTAAACAAAAAAGCGTTTTGGATTTTTTCGGCCCAGAGAGGCACGCATTAATGTAAGAGCCGAAAAAATCACCGCGCACACTGGCGATGTCAGGAAAAGAACGGTTGCCACCCCATTTGGTCCCACTGGCCCTGCGCTAAACAAAAAAGCGTTTTGGATTTTTTCGGGCCCAGAGAGGCACGCATTAATGTAAGAGCCGAAAAAAATCACCGCGCACACTGGCGATGTCAGGAAAAGAACGGTTGCCACCCCATTTGGTCCCACTGGCCCTGCGCTAAACAAAAAAGCGTTTTGGATTTTTTCGGCCCAGAGAGGCACGCATTAATGTAAGAGCCGAAAAAAATCACCGCGCACACTGGCGATGTCAGGAAAAGAACGGTTGCCACCCCATTTGGTCCCACTGGCCCTGCGCTAAACAAAAAAAGCGTTTTGGATTTTTTCGGGCCCAGAGAGGCACGCATTAATGTAAGAGCCGAAAAAAATCACCGCGCACACTGGCGATGTCAGGAAAAGAACGGTTGCCACCCCATTTGGTCCCACTGGCCCTGCGCTAAACAAAAAAGCGTTTTGGATTTTTTCGGGCCCAGAGAGGCACGCATTAATGTAAGAGCGAAAAAAATCACCGCGCACACTGGCGATGTCAGGAAAAGAACGGTTGCCACCCCATTTGGTCCCACTGGCCCTGCGCTAAACAAAAAAGCGTTTTGGATTTTTTCGGGCCCAGAGAGGCACGCATTAATGTAAGAGCCGAAAAAAATCACCGCGCACACTGGCGATGTCAGGAAAAGAACGGTTGCCACCCCATTTGGTCCCACTGGCCCTGCGCTAAACAAAAAAGCGTTTTGGATTTTTTCGGCCCAGAGAGGCACGCATTAATGTAAGAGCCGAAAAAAATCACCGCGCACACTGGCGATGTCAGGAAAAGAACGGTTGCCACCCCATTTGGTCCCACTGGCCCTGCGCTAAACAAAAAAGCGTTTTGGATTTTTTCGGCCCAGAGAGGCACGCATTAATGTAAGAGCCGAAAAAAATCACCGCGCACACTGGCGATGTCAGGAAAAGAACGGTTGCCACCCCATTTGGTCCCACTGGCCCTGCGCTAAACAAAAAAGCGTTTTGGATTTTTTCGGCCCAGAGAGGCACGCATTAATGTAAGAGCCGAAAAAAATCACCGCGCACACTGGCGATGTCAGGAAAAGAACGGTTGCCACCCCATTTGGTCCCACTGGCCCTGCGCTAAACAAAAAAGCGTTTTGGATTTTTTCGGGCCCAGAGAGGCACGCATTAATGTAAGAGCCGAAAAAAATCACCGCGCACACTGGCGATGTCAGGAAAAGAACGGTTGCCACCCCATTTGGTCCCACTGGCCCTGCGCTAAACAAAAAAGCGTTTTGGATTTTTTTCGGCCCAGAGAGGCACGCATTAATGTAAGAGCCGAAAAAAATCACCGCGCACACTGGCGATGTCAGGAAAAGAACGGTTGCCACCCCATTTGGTCCCACTGGCCCTGCGCTAAACAAAAAAGCGTTTTGGATTTTTTCGGCCCAGAGAGGCACGCATTAATGTAAGAGCCGAAAAAAATCACCGCGCACACTGGCGATGTCAGGAAAAGAACGGTTGCCACCCCATTTGGTCCCACTGGCCCTGCGCTAAACAAAAAAGCGTTTTGGATTTTTTCGGGCCCAGAGAGGCACGCATTAATGTAAGAGCCGAAAAAATCACCGCGCACACTGGCGATGTCAGGAAAAGAACGGTTGCCACCCCATTTGGTCCCACTGGCCCTGCGCTAAACAAAAAAGCGTTTTGGATTTTTTCGGCCCAGAGAGGCACGCATTAATGTAAGAGCCGAAAAAAATCACCGCGCACACTGGCGATGTCAGGAAAAGAACGGTTGCCACCCCATTTGGTCCCACTGGCCCTGCGCTAAACAAAAAAGCGTTTTGGATTTTTTCGGGCCCAGAGAGGCACGCATTAATGTAAGAGCCGAAAAAAATCACCGCGCACACTGGCGATGTCAGGAAAAGAACGGTTGCCACCCCATTTGGTCCCACTGGCCCTGCGCTAAACAAAAAAGCGTTTTGGATTTTTTCGGCCCAGAGAGGCACGCATTAATGTAAGAGCCGAAAAAATCACCGCGCACACTGGCGATGTCAGGAAAAGAACGGTTGCCACCCCATTTGGTCCCACTGGCCCTGCGCTAAACAAAAAAGCGTTTTGGATTTTTTCGGGCCCAGAGAGGCACGCATTAATGTAAGAGCCGAAAAAAATCACCGCGCACACTGGCGATGTCAGGAAAAGAACGGTTGCCACCCCATTTGGTCCCACTGGCCCTGCGCTAAACAAAAAAGCGTTTTGGATTTTTTCGGCCCAGAGAGGCACGCATTAATGTAAGAGCCGAAAAAAATCACCGCGCACACTGGCGATGTCAGGAAAAGAACGGTTGCCACCCCATTTGGTCCCACTGGCCCTGCGCTAAACAAAAAAGCGTTTTGGATTTTTTCGGGCCCAGAGAGGCACGCATTAATGTAAGAGCCGAAAAAAATCACCGCGCACACTGGCGATGTCAGGAAAAGAACGGTTGCCACCCCATTTGGTCCCACTGGCCCTGCGCTAAACAAAAAAGCGTTTTGGATTTTTTTCGGGCCCAGAGAGGCACGCATTAATGTAAGAGCCGAAAAAAATCACCGCGCACACTGGCGATGTCAGGAAAAGAACGGTTGCCACCCCATTTGGTCCCACTGGCCCTGCGCTAAACAAAAAAGCGTTTTGGATTTTTTCGGGCCCAGAGAGGCACGCATTAATGTAAGAGCCGAAAAAAATCACCGCGCACACTGGCGATGTCAGGAAAAGAACGGTTGCCACCCCATTTGGTCCCACTGGCCCTGCGCTAAACAAAAAAGCGTTTTGGATTTTTTCGGCCCAGAGAGGCACGCATTAATGTAAGAGCCGAAAAAATCACCGCGCACACTGGCGATGTCAGGAAAAGAACGGTTGCCACCCCATTTGGTCCCACTGGCCCTGCGCTAAACAAAAAAGCGTTTTGGATTTTTTCGGCCCAGAGAGGCACGCATTAATGTAAGAGCCGAAAAAAATCACCGCGCACACTGGCGATGTCAGGAAAAGAACGGTTGCCACCCCATTTGGTCCCACTGGCCCTGCGCTAAACAAAAAAGCGTTTTGGATTTTTTCGGGCCCAGAGAGGCACGCATTAATGTAAGAGCCGAAAAAAATCACCGCGCACACTGGCGATGTCAGGAAAAGAACGGTTGCCACCCCATTTGGTCCCACTGGCCCTGCGCTAAACAAAAAAGCGTTTTGGATTTTTTCGGGCCCAGAGAGGCACGCATTAATGTAAGAGCCGAAAAAAATCACCGCGCACACTGGCGATGTCAGGAAAAGAACGGTTGCCACCCCATTTGGTCCCACTGGCCCTGCGCTAAACAAAAAAGCGTTTTGGATTTTTTTCGGCCCAGAGAGGCACGCATTAATGTAAGAGCGAAAAAATCACCGCGCACACTGGCGATGTCAGGAAAAGAACGGTTGCCACCCCATTTGGTCCCACTGGCCCTGCGCTAAACAAAAAAGCGTTTTGGATTTTTTCGGCCCAGAGAGGCACGCATTAATGTAAGAGCCGAAAAAAATCACCGCGCACACTGGCGATGTCAGGAAAAGAACGGTTGCCACCCCATTTGGTCCCACTGGCCCTGCGCTAAAAAAAAAAGCGTTTTGGATTTTTTCGGCCCAGAGAGGCACGCATTAATGTAAGAGCGAAAAAATCACCGCGCACACTGGCGATGTCAGGAAAAGAACGGTTGCCACCCCATTTGGTCCCACTGGCCCTGCGCTAAACAAAAAAGCGTTTTGGATTTTTTCGGCCCAGAGAGGCACGCATTAATGTAAGAGCCGAAAAAAATCACCGCGCACACTGGCGATGTCAGGAAAAGAACGGTTGCCACCCCATTTGGTCCCACTGGCCCTGCGCTAAACAAAAAAGCGTTTTGGATTTTTTCGGGCCCAGAGAGGCACGCATTAATGTAAGAGCGAAAAAATCACCGCGCACACTGGCGATGTCAGGAAAAGAACGGTTGCCACCCCATTTGGTCCCACTGGCCCTGCGCTAAACAAAAAAGCGTTTTGGATTTTTTTCGGCCCAGAGAGGCACGCATTAATGTAAGAGCCGAAAAAAATCACCGCGCACACTGGCGATGTCAGGAAAAGAACGGTTGCCACCCCATTTGGTCCCACTGGCCCTGCGCTAAACAAAAAAGCTTTTGGATTTTTTCGGGCCCAGAGAGGCACGCATTAATGTAAGAGCCGAAAAAAATCACCGCGCACACTGGCGATGTCAGGAAAAGAACGGTTGCCACCCCATTTGGTCCCACTGGCCCTGCGCTAAACAAAAAGCGTTTTGGATTTTTTCGGCCCAGAGAGGCACGCATTAATGTAAGAGCCGAAAAAATCACCGCGCACACTGGCGATGTCAGGAAAAGAACGGTTGCCACCCCATTTGGTCCCACTGGCCCTGCGCTAAACAAAAAAGCGTTTTGGATTTTTTTCGGCCCAGAGAGGCACGCATTAATGTAAGAGCCGAAAAATCACCGCGCACACTGGCGATGTCAGGAAAAGAACGGTTGCCACCCCATTTGGTCCCACTGGCCCTGCGCTAAACAAAAAGCGTTTTGGATTTTTTTCGGCCCAGAGAGGCACGCATTAATGTAAGAGCCGAAAAAATCACCGCGCACACTGGCGATGTCAGGAAAAGAACGGTTGCCACCCCATTTGGTCCCACTGGCCCTGCGCTAAACAAAAAGCGTTTTGGATTTTTTTCGGCCCAGAGAGGCACGCATTAATGTAAGAGCCGAAAAAATCACCGCGCACACTGGCGATGTCAGGAAAAGAACGGTTGCCACCCCATTTGGTCCCACTGGCCCTGCGCTAAACAAAAAAGCGTTTTGGATTTTTTTCGGCCCAGAGAGGCACGCATTAATGTAAGAGCCGAAAAAAATCACCGCGCACACTGGCGATGTCAGGAAAAGAACGGTTGCCACCCCATTTGGTCCCACTGGCCCTGCGCTAAACAAAAAAGCGTTTTGGATTTTTTTCGGCCCAGAGAGGCACGCATTAATGTAAGAGCCGAAAAATCACCGCGCACACTGGCGATGTCAGGAAAAGAACGGTTGCCACCCCATTTGGTCCCACTGGCCCTGCGCTAAACAAAAAAGCGTTTTGGATTTTTTTCGGCCCAGAGAGGCACGCATTAATGTAAGAGCCGAAAAAATCACCGCGCACACTGGCGATGTCAGGAAAAGAACGGTTGCCACCCCATTTGGTCCCACTGGCCCTGCGCTAAACAAAAAAGCGTTTTGGATTTTTTTCGGCCCAGAGAGGCACGCATTAATGTAAGAGCCGAAAAAATCACCGCGCACACTGGCGATGTCAGGAAAAGAACGGTTGCCACCCCATTTGGTCCCACTGGCCCTGCGCTAAACAAAAAGCGTTTTGGATTTTTTTCGGCCCAGAGAGGCACGCATTAATGTAAGAGCCGAAAAAATCACCGCGCACACTGGCGATGTCAGGAAAAGAACGGTTGCCACCCCATTTGGTCCCACTGGCCCTGCGCTAAACAAAAAGCGTTTTGGATTTTTTCGGCCCAGAGAGGCACGCATTAATGTAAGAGCCGAAAAATCACCGCGCACACTGGCGATGTCAGGAAAAGAACGGTTGCCACCCCATTTGGTCCCACTGGCCCTGCGCTAAACAAAAAGCGTTTTGGATTTTTTCGGCCCAGAGAGGCACGCATTAATGTAAGAGCCGAAAAAAATCACCGCGCACACTGGCGATGTCAGGAAAAGAACGGTTGCCACCCCATTTGGTCCCACTGGCCCTGCGCTAAACAAAAAGCGTTTTGGATTTTTTTCGGCCCAGAGAGGCACGCATTAATGTAAGAGCCGAAAAAAATCACCGCGCACACTGGCGATGTCAGGAAAAGAACGGTTGCCACCCCATTTGGTCCCACTGGCCCTGCGCTAAACAAAAAGCGTTTTGGATTTTTTCGGCCCAGAGAGGCACGCATTAATGTAAGAGCCGAAAAAATCACCGCGCACACTGGCGATGTCAGGAAAAGAACGGTTGCCACCCCATTTGGTCCCACTGGCCCTGCGCTAAACAAAAAGCGTTTTGGATTTTTTCGGGCCCAGAGAGGCACGCATTAATGTAAGAGCCGAAAAATCACCGCGCACACTGGCGATGTCAGGAAAAGAACGGTTGCCACCCCATTTGGTCCCACTGGCCCTGCGCTAAACAAAAAGCGTTTTGGATTTTTTTCGGCCCAGAGAGGCACGCATTAATGTAAGAGCCGAAAAATCACCGCGCACACTGGCGATGTCAGGAAAAGAACGGTTGCCACCCCATTTGGTCCCACTGGCCCTGCGCTAAACAAAAAGCGTTTTGGATTTTTTTCGCCCAGAGAGGCACGCATTAATGTAAGAGCCGAAAAATCACCGCGCACACTGGCGATGTCAGGAAAAGAACGGTTGCCACCCCATTTGGTCCCACTGGCCCTGCGCTAAACAAAAAGCGTTTTGGATTTTTTTCGGCCCAGAGAGGCACGCATTAATGTAAGAGCCGAAAAAATCACCGCGCACACTGGCGATGTCAGGAAAAGAACGGTTGCCACCCCATTTGGTCCCACTGGCCCTGCGCTAAACAAAAAGCGTTTTGGATTTTTTTTTCGGCCCAGAGAGGCACGCATTAATGTAAGAGCCGAAAAAAATCACCGCGCACACTGGCGATGTCAGGAAAAGAACGGTTGCCACCCCATTTGGTCCCACTGGCCCTGCGCTAAACAAAAAAGCGTTTTGGATTTTTTTCGGCCCAGAGAGGCACGCATTAATGTAAGAGCCGAAAAAAATCACCGCGCACACTGGCGATGTCAGGAAAAGAACGGTTGCCACCCCATTTGGTCCCACTGGCCCTGCGCTAAACAAAAAGCCTTTTGGATTTTTTTCGGCCCAGAGAGGCACGCATTAATGTAAGAGCCGAAAAATCACCGCGCACACTGGCGATGTCAGGAAAAGAACGGTTGCCACCCCATTTGGTCCCACTGGCCCTGCGCTAAACAAAAAGCGTTTTGGATTTTTTTCGGCCCAGAGAGGCACGCATTAATGTAAGAGCCGAAAAAAATCACCGCGCACACTGGCGATGTCAGGAAAAGAACGGTTGCCACCCCATTTGGTCCCACTGGCCCTGCGCTAAACAAAAAAGCGTTTTGGATTTTTTCGGCCCAGAGAGGCACGCATTAATGTAAGAGCCGAAAAAATCACCGCGCACACTGGCGATGTCAGGAAAAGAACGGTTGCCACCCCATTTGGTCCCACTGGCCCTGCGCTAAACAAAAAGCGTTTTGGATTTTTTTCGGCCCAGAGAGGCACGCATTAATGTAAGAGCCGAAAAAATCACCGCGCACACTGGCGATGTCAGGAAAAGAACGGTTGCCACCCCATTTGGTCCCACTGGCCCTGCGCTAAACAAAAAGCGTTTTGGATTTTTTTCGGCCCAGAGAGGCACGCATTAATGTAAGAGCCGAAAAAAATCACCGCGCACACTGGCGATGTCAGGAAAAGAACGGTTGCCACCCCATTTGGTCCCACTGGCCCTGCGCTAAACAAAAAAGCGTTTTGGATTTTTTTCGGCCCAGAGAGGCACGCATTAATGTAAGAGCCGAAAAAATCACCGCGCACACTGGCGATGTCAGGAAAAGAACGGTTGCCACCCCATTTGGTCCCACTGGCCCTGCGCTAAACAAAAAGCGTTTTGGATTTTTTTTTCGGCCCAGAGAGGCACGCATTAATGTAAGAGCCGAAAAAAATCACCGCGCACACTGGCGATGTCAGGAAAAGAACGGTTGCCACCCCATTTGGTCCCACTGGCCCTGCGCTAAACAAAAAAGCGTTTTGGATTTTTTTCGGCCCAGAGAGGCACGCATTAATGTAAGAGCCGAAAAAAATCACCGCGCACACTGGCGATGTCAGGAAAAGAACGGTTGCCACCCCATTTGGTCCCACTGGCCCTGCGCTAAACAAAAAGCGTTTTGGATTTTTTCGGGCCCAGAGAGGCACGCATTAATGTAAGAGCCGAAAAATCACCGCGCACACTGGCGATGTCAGGAAAAGAACGGTTGCCACCCCATTTGGTCCCACTGGCCCTGCGCTAAACAAAAAGCGTTTTGGATTTTTTCGGCCCAGAGAGGCACGCATTAATGTAAGAGCCGAAAAATCACCGCGCACACTGGCGATGTCAGGAAAAGAACGGTTGCCACCCCATTTGGTCCCACTGGCCCTGCGCTAAACAAAAAGCGTTTTGGATTTTTTTCGGCCCAGAGAGGCACGCATTAATGTAAGAGCCGAAAAAATCACCGCGCACACTGGCGATGTCAGGAAAAGAACGGTTGCCACCCCATTTGGTCCCACTGGCCCTGCGCTAAACAAAAAGCGTTTTGGATTTTTTTCGGCCCAGAGAGGCACGCATTAATGTAAGAGCCGAAAAAATCACCGCGCACACTGGCGATGTCAGGAAAAGAACGGTTGCCACCCCATTTGGTCCCACTGGCCCTGCGCTAAACAAAAAGCGTTTTGGATTTTTTTCGGCCCAGAGAGGCACGCATTAATGTAAGAGCCGAAAAAATCACCGCGCACACTGGCGATGTCAGGAAAAGAACGGTTGCCACCCCATTTGGTCCCACTGGCCCTGCGCTAAACAAAAAGCGTTTTGGATTTTTTTCGGCCCAGAGAGGCACGCATTAATGTAAGAGCCGAAAAAATCACCGCGCACACTGGCGATGTCAGGAAAAGAACGGTTGCCACCCCATTTGGTCCCACTGGCCCTGCGCTAAACAAAAAGCGTTTTGGATTTTTTTCGGCCCAGAGAGGCACGCATTAATGTAAGAGCCGAAAAAATCACCGCGCACACTGGCGATGTCAGGAAAAGAACGGTTGCCACCCCATTTGGTCCCACTGGCCCTGCGCTAAACAAAAAGCGTTTTGGATTTTTTTCGGCCCAGAGAGGCACGCATTAATGTAAGAGCCGAAAAAATCACCGCGCACACTGGCGATGTCAGGAAAAGAACGGTTGCCACCCCATTTGGTCCCACTGGCCCTGCGCTAAACAAAAAGCGTTTTGGATTTTTTTTTCGGGCCCAGAGAGGCACGCATTAATGTAAGAGCCGAAAAAATCACCGCGCACACTGGCGATGTCAGGAAAAGAACGGTTGCCACCCCATTTGGTCCCACTGGCCCTGCGCTAAACAAAAAGCGTTTTGGATTTTTTTCGGCCCAGAGAGGCACGCATTAATGTAAGAGCCGAAAAAATCACCGCGCACACTGGCGATGTCAGGAAAAGAACGGTTGCCACCCCATTTGGTCCCACTGGCCCTGCGCTAAACAAAAAGCGTTTTGGATTTTTTTCGGCCCAGAGAGGCACGCATTAATGTAAGAGCCGAAAAAATCACCGCGCACACTGGCGATGTCAGGAAAAGAACGGTTGCCACCCCATTTGGTCCCACTGGCCCTGCGCTAAACAAAAAGCGTTTTGGATTTTTTTCGGCCCAGAGAGGCACGCATTAATGTAAGAGCCGAAAAATCACCGCGCACACTGGCGATGTCAGGAAAAGAACGGTTGCCACCCCATTTGGTCCCACTGGCCCTGCGCTAAACAAAAAGCGTTTTGGATTTTTTTCGGCCCAGAGAGGC
Organism: Hippocampus mohnikei; assembly: GCA_026261675.1. Taxonomy (NCBI): domain Eukaryota; kingdom Metazoa; phylum Chordata; class Actinopteri; order Syngnathiformes; family Syngnathidae; genus Hippocampus; species Hippocampus mohnikei. The sequence continues at coordinate 38,860 of JAKGUB010001032.1, read as the reverse complement.
ACGCATTAATGTAAGAGCCGAAAAAATCACCGCGCACACTGGCGATGTCAGGAAAAGAACGGTTGCCACCCCATTTGGTCCCACTGGCCCTGCGCTAAACAAAAAGCGTTTTGGATTTTTTTCGGCCCAGAGAGGCACGCATTAATGTAAGAGCCGAAAAAATCACCGCGCACACTGGCGATGTCAGGAAAAGAACGGTTGCCACCCCATTTGGTCCCACTGGCCCTGCGCTAAACAAAAAGCGTTTTGGATTTTTTTCGGGCCCAGAGAGGCACGCATTAATGTAAGAGCCGAAAAAATCACCGCGCACACTGGCGATGTCAGGAAAAGAACGGTTGCCACCCCATTTGGTCCCACTGGCCCTGCGCTAAACAAAAAGCGTTTTGGATTTTTTTCGGCCCAGAGAGGCACGCATTAATGTAAGAGCCGAAAAATCACCGCGCACACTGGCGATGTCAGGAAAAGAACGGTTGCCACCCCATTTGGTCCCACTGGCCCTGCGCTAAACAAAAAGCGTTTTGGATTTTTTTCGGCCCAGAGAGGCACGCATTAATGTAAGAGCCGAAAAAATCACCGCGCACACTGGCGATGTCAGGAAAAGAACGGTTGCCACCCCATTTGGTCCCACTGGCCCTGCGCTAAACAAAAAGCGTTTTGGATTTTTTTCGGCCCAGAGAGGCACGCATTAATGTAAGAGCCGAAAAATCACCGCGCACACTGGCGATGTCAGGAAAAGAACGGTTGCCACCCCATTTGGTCCCACTGGCCCTGCGCTAAACAAAAAGCGTTTTGGATTTTTTTCGGCCCAGAGAGGCACGCATTAATGTAAGAGCCGAAAAAATCACCGCGCACACTGGCGATGTCAGGAAAAGAACGGTTGCCACCCCATTTGGTCCCACTGGCCCTGCGCTAAACAAAAAGCGTTTTGGATTTTTTTCGGCCCAGAGAGGCACGCATTAATGTAAGAGCCGAAAAAATCACCGCGCACACTGGCGATGTCAGGAAAAGAACGGTTGCCACCCCATTTGGTCCCACTGGCCCTGCGCTAAACAAAAAGCGTTTTGGATTTTTTTCGGCCCAGAGAGGCACGCATTAATGTAAGAGCCGAAAAATCACCGCGCACACTGGCGATGTCAGGAAAAGAACGGTTGCCACCCCATTTGGTCCCACTGGCCCTGCGCTAAACAAAAAGCGTTTTGGATTTTTTTCGGCCCAGAGAGGCACGCATTAATGTAAGAGCCGAAAAATCACCGCGCACACTGGCGATGTCAGGAAAAGAACGGTTGCCACCCCATTTGGTCCCACTGGCCCTGCGCTAAACAAAAAGCGTTTTGGATTTTTTTCGGCCCAGAGAGGCACGCATTAATGTAAGAGCCGAAAAATCACCGCGCACACTGGCGATGTCAGGAAAAGAACGGTTGCCACCCCATTTGGTCCCACTGGCCCTGCGCTAAACAAAAAGCGTTTTGGATTTTTTTCGGCCCAGAGAGGCACGCATTAATGTAAGAGCCGAAAAAATCACCGCGCACACTGGCGATGTCAGGAAAAGAACGGTTGCCACCCCATTTGGTCCCACTGGCCCTGCGCTAAACAAAAAGCGTTTTGGATTTTTTTCGGCCCAGAGAGGCACGCATTAATGTAAGAGCCGAAAAAAATCACCGCGCACACTGGCGATGTCAGGAAAAGAACGGTTGCCACCCCATTTGGTCCCACTGGCCCTGCGCTAAACAAAAAGCGTTTTGGATTTTTTTCGGCCCAGAGAGGCACGCATTAATGTAAGAGCCGAAAAATCACCGCGCACACTGGCGATGTCAGGAAAAGAACGGTTGCCACCCCATTTGGTCCCACTGGCCCTGCGCTAAACAAAAAGCGTTTTGGATTTTTTTCGGCCCAGAGAGGCACGCATTAATGTAAGAGCCGAAAAAATCACCGCGCACACTGGCGATGTCAGGAAAAGAACGGTTGCCACCCCATTTGGTCCCACTGGCCCTGCGCTAAACAAAAAAGCGTTTTGGATTTTTTTCGGCCCAGAGAGGCACGCATTAATGTAAGAGCCGAAAAATCACCGCGCACACTGGCGATGTCAGGAAAAGAACGGTTGCCACCCCATTTGGTCCCACTGGCCCTGCGCTAAACAAAAAGCGTTTTGGATTTTTTTCGGCCCAGAGAGGCACGCATTAATGTAAGAGCCGAAAAATCACCGCGCACACTGGCGATGTCAGGAAAAGAACGGTTGCCACCCCATTTGGTCCCACTGGCCCTGCGCTAAACAAAAAGCGTTTTGGATTTTTTCGGCCCAGAGAGGCACGCATTAATGTAAGAGCCGAAAAAATCACCGCGCACACTGGCGATGTCAGGAAAAGAACGGTTGCCACCCCATTTGGTCCCACTGGCCCTGCGCTAAACAAAAAGCGTTTTGGATTTTTTTCGCCCAGAGAGGCACGCATTAATGTAAGAGCCGAAAAATCACCGCGCACACTGGCGATGTCAGGAAAAGAACGGTTGCCACCCCATTTGGTCCCACTGGCCCTGCGCTAAACAAAAAGCGTTTTGGATTTTTTTCGGCCCAGAGAGGCACGCATTAATGTAAGAGCCGAAAAATCACCGCGCACACTGGCGATGTCAGGAAAAGAACGGTTGCCACCCCATTTGGTCCCACTGGCCCTGCGCTAAACAAAAAGCGTTTTGGATTTTTTTCGGCCCAGAGAGGCACGCATTAATGTAAGAGCCGAAAAATCACCGCGCACACTGGCGATGTCAGGAAAAGAACGGTTGCCACCCCATTTGGTCCCACTGGCCCTGCGCTAAACAAAAAGCGTTTTGGATTTTTTTCGGCCCAGAGAGGCACGCATTAATGTAAGAGCCGAAAAATCACCGCGCACACTGGCGATGTCAGGAAAAGAACGGTTGCCACCCCATTTGGTCCCACTGGCCCTGCGCTAAACAAAAAGCGTTTTGGATTTTTTTCGGCCCAGAGAGGCACGCATTAATGTAAGAGCCGAAAAATCACCGCGCACACTGGCGATGTCAGGAAAAGAACGGTTGCCACCCCATTTGGTCCCACTGGCCCTGCGCTAAACAAAAGCGTTTTGGATTTTTTTCGGCCCAGAGAGGCACGCATTAATGTAAGAGCCGAAAAATCACCGCGCACACTGGCGATGTCAGGAAAAGAACGGTTGCCACCCCATTTGGTCCCACTGGCCCTGCGCTAAACAAAAAGCGTTTTGGATTTTTTTCGGCCCAGAGAGGCACGCATTAATGTAAGAGCCGAAAAAATCACCGCGCACACTGGCGATGTCAGGAAAAGAACGGTTGCCACCCCATTTGGTCCCACTGGCCCTGCGCTAAACAAAAAGCGTTTTGGATTTTTTTCGGCCCAGAGAGGCACGCATTAATGTAAGAGCCGAAAAATCACCGCGCACACTGGCGATGTCAGGAAAAGAACGGTTGCCACCCCATTTGGTCCCACTGGCCCTGCGCTAAACAAAAAGCGTTTTGGATTTTTTTCGGCCCAGAGAGGCACGCATTAATGTAAGAGCCGAAAAATCACCGCGCACACTGGCGATGTCAGGAAAAGAACGGTTGCCACCCCATTTGGTCCCACTGGCCCTGCGCTAAACAAAAAGCGTTTTGGATTTTTTTCGGCCCAGAGAGGCACGCATTAATGTAAGAGCCGAAAAATCACCGCGCACACTGGCGATGTCAGGAAAAGAACGGTTGCCACCCCATTTGGTCCCACTGGCCCTGCGCTAAACAAAAAGCGTTTTGGATTTTTTTCGGCCCAGAGAGGCACGCATTAATGTAAGAGCCGAAAAATCACCGCGCACACTGGCGATGTCAGGAAAAGAACGGTTGCCACCCCATTTGGTCCCACTGGCCCTGCGCTAAACAAAAAGCGTTTTGGATTTTTTTCGGCCCAGAGAGGCACGCATTAATGTAAGAGCCGAAAAAAATCACCGCGCACACTGGCGATGTCAGGAAAAGAACGGTTGCCACCCCATTTGGTCCCACTGGCCCTGCGCTAAACAAAAAGCGTTTTGGATTTTTTTCGGCCCAGAGAGGCACGCATTAATGTAAGAGCCGAAAAAATCACCGCGCACACTGGCGATGTCAGGAAAAGAACGGTTGCCACCCCATTTGGTCCCACTGGCCCTGCGCTAAACAAAAAGCGTTTTGGATTTTTTTCGGCCCAGAGAGGCACGCATTAATGTAAGAGCCGAAAAATCACCGCGCACACTGGCGATGTCAGGAAAAGAACGGTTGCCACCCCATTTGGTCCCACTGGCCCTGCGCTAAACAAAAAGCGTTTTGGATTTTTTTCGGCCCAGAGAGGCACGCATTAATGTAAGAGCCGAAAAATCACCGCGCACACTGGCGATGTCAGGAAAAGAACGGTTGCCACCCCATTTGGTCCCACTGGCCCTGCGCTAAACAAAAAGCGTTTTGGATTTTTTTCGGCCCAGAGAGGCACGCATTAATGTAAGAGCCGAAAAAAATCACCGCGCACACTGGCGATGTCAGGAAAAGAACGGTTGCCACCCCATTTGGTCCCACTGGCCCTGCGCTAAACAAAAAGCGTTTTGGATTTTTTTCGGCCCAGAGAGGCACGCATTAATGTAAGAGCCGAAAAATCACCGCGCACACTGGCGATGTCAGGAAAAGAACGGTTGCCACCCCATTTGGTCCCACTGGCCCTGCGCTAAACAAAAAGCGTTTTGGATTTTTTTCGGCCCAGAGAGGCACGCATTAATGTAAGAGCCGAAAAATCACCGCGCACACTGGCGATGTCAGGAAAAGAACGGTTGCCACCCCATTTGGTCCCACTGGCCCTGCGCTAAACAAAAAGCGTTTTGGATTTTTTTCGGCCCAGAGAGGCACGCATTAATGTAAGAGCCGAAAAATCACCGCGCACACTGGCGATGTCAGGAAAAGAACGGTTGCCACCCCATTTGGTCCCACTGGCCCTGCGCTAAACAAAAAGCGTTTTGGATTTTTTTCGGCCCAGAGAGGCACGCATTAATGTAAGAGCCGAAAAATCACCGCGCACACTGGCGATGTCAGGAAAAGAACGGTTGCCACCCCATTTGGTCCCACTGGCCCTGCGCTAAACAAAAAAGCGTTTTGGATTTTTTTCGGCCCAGAGAGGCACGCATTAATGTAAGAGCCGAAAAATCACCGCGCACACTGGCGATGTCAGGAAAAGAACGGTTGCCACCCCATTTGGTCCCACTGGCCCTGCGCTAAACAAAAAGCGTTTTGGATTTTTTTCGGCCCAGAGAGGCACGCATTAATGTAAGAGCCGAAAAAATCACCGCGCACACTGGCGATGTCAGGAAAAGAACGGTTGCCACCCCATTTGGTCCCACTGGCCCTGCGCTAAACAAAAAGCGTTTTGGATTTTTTTCGGCCCAGAGAGGCACGCATTAATGTAAGAGCCGAAAAATCACCGCGCACACTGGCGATGTCAGGAAAAGAACGGTTGCCACCCCATTTGGTCCCACTGGCCCTGCGCTAAACAAAAAGCGTTTTGGATTTTTTTCGGCCCAGAGAGGCACGCATTAATGTAAGAGCCGAAAAATCACCGCGCACACTGGCGATGTCAGGAAAAGAACGGTTGCCACCCCATTTGGTCCCACTGGCCCTGCGCTAAACAAAAAGCGCGTTTTGGATTTTTTTCGGCCCAGAGAGGCACGCATTAATGTAAGAGCCGAAAAATCACCGCGCACACTGGCGATGTCAGGAAAAGAACGGTTGCCACCCCATTTGGTCCCACTGGCCCTGCGCTAAACAAAAAGCGTTTTGGATTTTTTTCGGCCCAGAGAGGCACGCATTAATGTAAGAGCCGAAAAAATCACCGCGCACACTGGCGATGTCAGGAAAAGAACGGTTGCCACCCCATTTGGTCCCACTGGCCCTGCGCTAAACAAAAAAGCGTTTTGGATTTTTTTCGGCCCAGAGAGGCACGCATTAATGTAAGAGCCGAAAAAATCACCGCGCACACTGGCGATGTCAGGAAAAGAACGGTTGCCACCCCATTTGGTCCCACTGGCCCTGCGCTAAACAAAAAGCGCGTTTTGGATTTTTTTCGGCCCAGAGAGGCACGCATTAATGTAAGAGCCGAAAAATCACCGCGCACACTGGCGATGTCAGGAAAAGAACGGTTGCCACCCCATTTGGTCCCACTGGCCCTGCGCTAAACAAAAAGCGTTTTGGATTTTTTTCGGCCCAGAGAGGCACGCATTAATGTAAGAGCCGAAAAATCACCGCGCACACTGGCGATGTCAGGAAAAGAACGGTTGCCACCCCATTTGGTCCCACTGGCCCTGCGCTAAACAAAAAGCGTTTTGGATTTTTTTCGGCCCAGAGAGGCACGCATTAATGTAAGAGCCGAAAAAAATCACCGCGCACACTGGCGATGTCAGGAAAAGAACGGTTGCCACCCCATTTGGTCCCACTGGCCCTGCGCTAAACAAAAAGCGTTTTGGATTTTTTTCGGCCCAGAGAGGCACGCATTAATGTAAGAGCCGAAAAATCACCGCGCACACTGGCGATGTCAGGAAAAGAACGGTTGCCACCCCATTTGGTCCCACTGGCCCTGCGCTAAACAAAAAGCGTTTTGGATTTTTTTCGGCCCAGAGAGGCACGCATTAATGTAAGAGCCGAAAAAATCACCGCGCACACTGGCGATGTCAGGAAAAGAACGGTTGCCACCCCATTTGGTCCCACTGGCCCTGCGCTAAACAAAAAAGCGTTTTGGATTTTTTTCGGCCCAGAGAGGCACGCATTAATGTAAGAGCCGAAAAAAATCACCGCGCACACTGGCGATGTCAGGAAAAGAACGGTTGCCACCCCATTTGGTCCCACTGGCCCTGCGCTAAACAAAAAGCGTTTTGGATTTTTTTCGGCCCAGAGAGGCACGCATTAATGTAAGAGCCGAAAAAATCACCGCGCACACTGGCGATGTCAGGAAAAGAACGGTTGCCACCCCATTTGGTCCCACTGGCCCTGCGCTAAACAAAAAGCGTTTTGGATTTTTTTCGGGCCCAGAGAGGCACGCATTAATGTAAGAGCCGAAAAATCACCGCGCACACTGGCGATGTCAGGAAAAGAACGGTTGCCACCCCATTTGGTCCCACTGGCCCTGCGCTAAACAAAAAGCGTTTTGGATTTTTTTCGGCCCAGAGAGGCACGCATTAATGTAAGAGCCGAAAAAAATCACCGCGCACACTGGCGATGTCAGGAAAAGAACGGTTGCCACCCCATTTGGTCCCACTGGCCCTGCGCTAAACAAAAAGCGTTTTGGATTTTTTCGGCCCAGAGAGGCACGCATTAATGTAAGAGCCGAAAAATCACCGCGCACACTGGCGATGTCAGGAAAAGAACGGTTGCCACCCCATTTGGTCCCACTGGCCCTGCGCTAAACAAAAAAGCGTTTTGGATTTTTTTCGGCCCAGAGAGGCACGCATTAATGTAAGAGCCGAAAAAATCACCGCGCACACTGGCGATGTCAGGAAAAGAACGGTTGCCACCCCATTTGGTCCCACTGGCCCTGCGCTAAACAAAAAAGCGTTTTGGATTTTTTTCGGCCCAGAGAGGCACGCATTAATGTAAGAGCCGAAAAATCACCGCGCACACTGGCGATGTCAGGAAAAGAACGGTTGCCACCCCATTTGGTCCCACTGGCCCTGCGCTAAACAAAAAAGCGTTTTGGATTTTTTTCGGCCCAGAGAGGCACGCATTAATGTAAGAGCCGAAAAAATCACCGCGCACACTGGCGATGTCAGGAAAAGAACGGTTGCCACCCCATTTGGTCCCACTGGCCCTGCGCTAAACAAAAAAGCGTTTTGGATTTTTTTCGGCCCAGAGAGGCACGCATTAATGTAAGAGCCGAAAAAATCACCGCGCACACTGGCGATGTCAGGAAAAGAACGGTTGCCACCCCATTTGGTCCCACTGGCCCTGCGCTAAACAAAAAGCGTTTTGGATTTTTTTCGCCCAGAGAGGCACGCATTAATGTAAGAGCCGAAAAAATCACCGCGCACACTGGCGATGTCAGGAAAAGAACGGTTGCCACCCCATTTGGTCCCACTGGCCCTGCGCTAAACAAAAAGCGTTTTGGATTTTTTCGGCCCAGAGAGGCACGCATTAATGTAAGAGCCGAAAAAATCACCGCGCACACTGGCGATGTCAGGAAAAGAACGGTTGCCACCCCATTTGGTCCCACTGGCCCTGCGCTAAACAAAAAAGCGTTTTGGATTTTTTTCGGCCCAGAGAGGCACGCATTAATGTAAGAGCCGAAAAAAATCACCGCGCACACTGGCGATGTCAGGAAAAGAACGGTTGCCACCCCATTTGGTCCCACTGGCCCTGCGCTAAACAAAAAGCGTTTTGGATTTTTTTCGGCCCAGAGAGGCACGCATTAATGTAAGAGCCGAAAAAAATCACCGCGCACACTGGCGATGTCAGGAAAAGAACGGTTGCCACCCCATTTGGTCCCACTGGCCCTGCGCTAAACAAAAAGCGTTTTGGATTTTTTTCGGCCCAGAGAGGCACGCATTAATGTAAGAGCCGAAAAAATCACCGCGCACACTGGCGATGTCAGGAAAAGAACGGTTGCCACCCCATTTGGTCCCACTGGCCCTGCGCTAAACAAAAAGCGTTTTGGATTTTTTTCGGCCCAGAGAGGCACGCATTAATGTAAGAGCCGAAAAAATCACCGCGCACACTGGCGATGTCAGGAAAAGAACGGTTGCCACCCCATTTGGTCCCACTGGCCCTGCGCTAAACAAAAAGCGTTTTGGATTTTTTTCGGCCCAGAGAGGCACGCATTAATGTAAGAGCCGAAAAAATCACCGCGCACACTGGCGATGTCAGGAAAAGAACGGTTGCCACCCCATTTGGTCCCACTGGCCCTGCGCTAAACAAAAAGCGTTTTGGATTTTTTTCGGCCCAGAGAGGCACGCATTAATGTAAGAGCCGAAAAAAATCACCGCGCACACTGGCGATGTCAGGAAAAGAACGGTTGCCACCCCATTTGGTCCCACTGGCCCTGCGCTAAACAAAAAAGCGTTTTGGATTTTTTTCGGCCCAGAGAGGCACGCATTAATGTAAGAGCCGAAAAAATCACCGCGCACACTGGCGATGTCAGGAAAAGAACGGTTGCCACCCCATTTGGTCCCACTGGCCCTGCGCTAAACAAAAAAGCGTTTTGGATTTTTTTCGGCCCAGAGAGGCACGCATTAATGTAAGAGCCGAAAAAATCACCGCGCACACTGGCGATGTCAGGAAAAGAACGGTTGCCACCCCATTTGGTCCCACTGGCCCTGCGCTAAACAAAAAAGCGTTTTGGATTTTTTTCGGCCCAGAGAGGCACGCATTAATGTAAGAGCCGAAAAAATCACCGCGCACACTGGCGATGTCAGGAAAAGAACGGTTGCCACCCCATTTGGTCCCACTGGCCCTGCGCTAAACAAAAAGCGTTTTGGATTTTTTTCGGCCCAGAGAGGCACGCATTAATGTAAGAGCCGAAAAAATCACCGCGCACACTGGCGATGTCAGGAAAAGAACGGTTGCCACCCCATTTGGTCCCACTGGCCCTGCGCTAAACAAAAAGCGTTTTGGATTTTTTTCGGCCCAGAGAGGCACGCATTAATGTAAGAGCCGAAAAAATCACCGCGCACACTGGCGATGTCAGGAAAAGAACGGTTGCCACCCCATTTGGTCCCACTGGCCCTGCGCTAAACAAAAAGCGTTTTGGATTTTTTTCGGCCCAGAGAGGCACGCATTAATGTAAGAGCCGAAAAAAATCACCGCGCACACTGGCGATGTCAGGAAAAGAACGGTTGCCACCCCATTTGGTCCCACTGGCCCTGCGCTAAACAAAAAGCGTTTTGGATTTTTTTCGGCCCAGAGAGGCACGCATTAATGTAAGAGCCGAAAAATCACCGCGCACACTGGCGATGTCAGGAAAAGAACGGTTGCCACCCCATTTGGTCCCACTGGCCCTGCGCTAAACAAAAAGCGTTTTGGATTTTTTTCGGCCCAGAGAGGCACGCATTAATGTAAGAGCCGAAAAAATCACCGCGCACACTGGCGATGTCAGGAAAAGAACGGTTGCCACCCCATTTGGTCCCACTGGCCCTGCGCTAAACAAAAAAGCGTTTTGGATTTTTTTCGGCCCAGAGAGGCACGCATTAATGTAAGAGCCGAAAAATCACCGCGCACACTGGCGATGTCAGGAAAAGAACGGTTGCCACCCCATTTGGTCCCACTGGCCCTGCGCTAAACAAAAAGCGTTTTGGATTTTTTTCGGCCCAGAGAGGCACGCATTAATGTAAGAGCCGAAAAAATCACCGCGCACACTGGCGATGTCAGGAAAAGAACGGTTGCCACCCCATTTGGTCCCACTGGCCCTGCGCTAAACAAAAAGCGTTTTGGATTTTTTTCGGCCCAGAGAGGCACGCATTAATGTAAGAGCCGAAAAAAATCACCGCGCACACTGGCGATGTCAGGAAAAGAACGGTTGCCACCCCATTTGGTCCCACTGGCCCTGCGCTAAACAAAAAAGCGTTTTGGATTTTTTCGGCCCAGAGAGGCACGCATTAATGTAAGAGCCGAAAAAAATCACCGCGCACACTGGCGATGTCAGGAAAAGAACGGTTGCCACCCCATTTGGTCCCACTGGCCCTGCGCTAAACAAAAAAGCGTTTTGGATTTTTTTCGGCCCAGAGAGGCACGCATTAATGTAAGAGCCGAAAAAATCACCGCGCACACTGGCGATGTCAGGAAAAGAACGGTTGCCACCCCATTTGGTCCCACTGGCCCTGCGCTAAACAAAAAGCGTTTTGGATTTTTTTCGCCCAGAGAGGCACGCATTAATGTAAGAGCCGAAAAAAATCACCGCGCACACTGGCGATGTCAGGAAAAGAACGGTTGCCACCCCATTTGGTCCCACTGGCCCTGCGCTAAACAAAAAAGCGTTTTGGATTTTTTCGGCCCAGAGAGGCACGCATTAATGTAAGAGCCGAAAAAATCACCGCGCACACTGGCGATGTCAGGAAAAGAACGGTTGCCACCCCATTTGGTCCCACTGGCCCTGCGCTAAACAAAAAGCGTTTTGGATTTTTTTCGGCCCAGAGAGGCACGCATTAATGTAAGAGCCGAAAAAAATCACCGCGCACACTGGCGATGTCAGGAAAAGAACGGTTGCCACCCCATTTGGTCCCACTGGCCCTGCGCTAAACAAAAAGCGTTTTGGATTTTTTTCGGCCCAGAGAGGCACGCATTAATGTAAGAGCCGAAAAAATCACCGCGCACACTGGCGATGTCAGGAAAAGAACGGTTGCCACCCCATTTGGTCCCACTGGCCCTGCGCTAAACAAAAAGCGTTTTGGATTTTTTTCGGCCCAGAGAGGCACGCATTAATGTAAGAGCCGAAAAAATCACCGCGCACACTGGCGATGTCAGGAAAAGAACGGTTGCCACCCCATTTGGTCCCACTGGCCCTGCGCTAAACAAAAAGCGTTTTGGATTTTTTTCGGCCCAGAGAGGCACGCATTAATGTAAGAGCCGAAAAAATCACCGCGCACACTGGCGATGTCAGGAAAAGAACGGTTGCCACCCCATTTGGTCCCACTGGCCCTGCGCTAAACAAAAAAGCGTTTTGGATTTTTTCGGCCCAGAGAGGCACGCATTAATGTAAGAGCCGAAAAAAATCACCGCGCACACTGGCGATGTCAGGAAAAGAACGGTTGCCACCCCATTTGGTCCCACTGGCCCTGCGCTAAACAAAAAGCGTTTTGGATTTTTTTCGGCCCAGAGAGGCACGCATTAATGTAAGAGCCGAAAAAAATCACCGCGCACACTGGCGATGTCAGGAAAAGAACGGTTGCCACCCCATTTGGTCCCACTGGCCCTGCGCTAAACAAAAAAGCGTTTTGGATTTTTTTCGGCCCAGAGAGGCACGCATTAATGTAAGAGCCGAAAAAATCACCGCGCACACTGGCGATGTCAGGAAAAGAACGGTTGCCACCCCATTTGGTCCCACTGGCCCTGCGCTAAACAAAAAAGCGTTTTGGATTTTTTTCGGCCCAGAGAGGCACGCATTAATGTAAGAGCCGAAAAATCACCGCGCACACTGGCGATGTCAGGAAAAGAACGGTTGCCACCCCATTTGGTCCCACTGGCCCTGCGCTAAACAAAAAAGCGTTTTGGATTTTTTTCGGCCCAGAGAGGCACGCATTAATGTAAGAGCCGAAAAAATCACCGCGCACACTGGCGATGTCAGGAAAAGAACGGTTGCCACCCCATTTGGTCCCACTGGCCCTGCGCTAAACAAAAAGCGTTTTGGATTTTTTCGGGCCCAGAGAGGCACGCATTAATGTAAGAGCCGAAAAAATCACCGCGCACACTGGCGATGTCAGGAAAAGAACGGTTGCCACCCCATTTGGTCCCACTGGCCCTGCGCTAAACAAAAAAGCGTTTTGGATTTTTTTCGGCCCAGAGAGGCACGCATTAATGTAAGAGCCGAAAAAAATCACCGCGCACACTGGCGATGTCAGGAAAAGAACGGTTGCCACCCCATTTGGTCCCACTGGCCCTGCGCTAAACAAAAAAGCGTTTTGGATTTTTTTCGGCCCAGAGAGGCACGCATTAATGTAAGAGCCGAAAAAAATCACCGCGCACACTGGCGATGTCAGGAAAAGAACGGTTGCCACCCCATTTGGTCCCACTGGCCCTGCGCTAAACAAAAAGCGTTTTGGATTTTTTTCGGCCCAGAGAGGCACGCATTAATGTAAGAGCCGAAAAAATCACCGCGCACACTGGCGATGTCAGGAAAAGAACGGTTGCCACCCCATTTGGTCCCACTGGCCCTGCGCTAAACAAAAAAGCGTTTTGGATTTTTTTCGGCCCAGAGAGGCACGCATTAATGTAAGAGCCGAAAAAATCACCGCGCACACTGGCGATGTCAGGAAAAGAACGGTTGCCACCCCATTTGGTCCCACTGGCCCTGCGCTAAACAAAAAGCGTTTTGGATTTTTTTCGGCCCAGAGAGGCACGCATTAATGTAAGAGCCGAAAAAATCACCGCGCACACTGGCGATGTCAGGAAAAGAACGGTTGCCACCCCATTTGGTCCCACTGGCCCTGCGCTAAACAAAAAAGCGTTTTGGATTTTTTCGGCCCAGAGAGGCACGCATTAATGTAAGAGCCGAAAAAAATCACCGCGCACACTGGCGATGTCAGGAAAAGAACGGTTGCCACCCCATTTGGTCCCACTGGCCCTGCGCTAAACAAAAAAGCGTTTTGGATTTTTTTCGGCCCAGAGAGGCACGCATTAATGTAAGAGCCGAAAAAAATCACCGCGCACACTGGCGATGTCAGGAAAAGAACGGTTGCCACCCCATTTGGTCCCACTGGCCCTGCGCTAAACAAAAAGCGTTTTGGATTTTTTCGGCCCAGAGAGGCACGCATTAATGTAAGAGCCGAAAAAAATCACCGCGCACACTGGCGATGTCAGGAAAAGAACGGTTGCCACCCCATTTGGTCCCACTGGCCCTGCGCTAAACAAAAAAGCGTTTTGGATTTTTTTCGGCCCCAGAGAGGCACGCATTAATGTAAGAGCCGAAAAAAATCACCGCGCACACTGGCGATGTCAGGAAAAGAACGGTTGCCACCCCATTTGGTCCCACTGGCCCTGCGCTAAACAAAAAGCGTTTTGGATTTTTTTCGGCCCAGAGAGGCACGCATTAATGTAAGAGCCGAAAAAATCACCGCGCACACTGGCGATGTCAGGAAAAGAACGGTTGCCACCCCATTTGGTCCCACTGGCCCTGCGCTAAACAAAAAAGCGTTTTGGATTTTTTTCGGCCCAGAGAGGCACGCATTAATGTAAGAGCCGAAAAAAATCACCGCGCACACTGGCGATGTCAGGAAAAGAACGGTTGCCACCCCATTTGGTCCCACTGGCCCTGCGCTAAACAAAAAAGCGTTTTGGATTTTTTTCGGCCCAGAGAGGCACGCATTAATGTAAGAGCCGAAAAAAATCACCGCGCACACTGGCGATGTCAGGAAAAGAACGGTTGCCACCCCATTTGGTCCCACTGGCCCTGCGCTAAACAAAAAAGCGTTTTGGATTTTTTCGGCCCAGAGAGGCACGCATTAATGTAAGAGCCGAAAAAAATCACCGCGCACACTGGCGATGTCAGGAAAAGAACGGTTGCCACCCCATTTGGTCCCACTGGCCCTGCGCTAAACAAAAAAGCGTTTTGGATTTTTTTCGGCCCAGAGAGGCACGCATTAATGTAAGAGCCGAAAAAATCACCGCGCACACTGGCGATGTCAGGAAAAGAACGGTTGCCACCCCATTTGGTCCCACTGGCCCTGCGCTAAACAAAAAAGCGTTTTGGATTTTTTCGGCCCAGAGAGGCACGCATTAATGTAAGAGCCGAAAAAAATCACCGCGCACACTGGCGATGTCAGGAAAAGAACGGTTGCCACCCCATTTGGTCCCACTGGCCCTGCGCTAAACAAAAAAGCGTTTTGGATTTTTTTCGGCCCAGAGAGGCACGCATTAATGTAAGAGCCGAAAAAATCACCGCGCACACTGGCGATGTCAGGAAAAGAACGGTTGCCACCCCATTTGGTCCCACTGGCCCTGCGCTAAACAAAAAAGCGTTTTGGATTTTTTTCGGCCCAGAGAGGCACGCATTAATGTAAGAGCCGAAAAAATCACCGCGCACACTGGCGATGTCAGGAAAAGAACGGTTGCCACCCCATTTGGTCCCACTGGCCCTGCGCTAAACAAAAAAGCGTTTTGGATTTTTTCGGCCCAGAGAGGCACGCATTAATGTAAGAGCCGAAAAAAATCACCGCGCACACTGGCGATGTCAGGAAAAGAACGGTTGCCACCCCATTTGGTCCCACTGGCCCTGCGCTAAACAAAAAAGCGTTTTGGATTTTTTCGGCCCAGAGAGGCACGCATTAATGTAAGAGCCGAAAAAAATCACCGCGCACACTGGCGATGTCAGGAAAAGAACGGTTGCCACCCCATTTGGTCCCACTGGCCCTGCGCTAAACAAAAAAGCGTTTTGGATTTTTTTCGGCCCAGAGAGGCACGCATTAATGTAAGAGCCGAAAAAAATCACCGCGCACACTGGCGATGTCAGGAAAAGAACGGTTGCCACCCCATTTGGTCCCACTGGCCCTGCGCTAAACAAAAAAGCGTTTTGGATTTTTTTCGGCCCAGAGAGGCACGCATTAATGTAAGAGCCGAAAAAATCACCGCGCACACTGGCGATGTCAGGAAAAGAACGGTTGCCACCCCATTTGGTCCCACTGGCCCTGCGCTAAACAAAAAAGCGTTTTGGATTTTTTCGGCCCAGAGAGGCACGCATTAATGTAAGAGCCGAAAAAAATCACCGCGCACACTGGCGATGTCAGGAAAAGAACGGTTGCCACCCCATTTGGTCCCACTGGCCCTGCGCTAAACAAAAAAGCGTTTTGGATTTTTTTCGGCCCAGAGAGGCACGCATTAATGTAAGAGCCGAAAAAAATCACCGCGCACACTGGCGATGTCAGGAAAAGAACGGTTGCCACCCCATTTGGTCCCACTGGCCCTGCGCTAAACAAAAAAGCGTTTTGGATTTTTTCGGCCCAGAGAGGCACGCATTAATGTAAGAGCCGAAAAAAATCACCGCGCACACTGGCGATGTCAGGAAAAGAACGGTTGCCACCCCATTTGGTCCCACTGGCCCTGCGCTAAACAAAAAAGCGTTTTGGATTTTTTTCGGCCCAGAGAGGCACGCATTAATGTAAGAGCCGAAAAAAATCACCGCGCACACTGGCGATGTCAGGAAAAGAACGGTTGCCACCCCATTTGGTCCCACTGGCCCTGCGCTAAACAAAAAGCGTTTTGGATTTTTTTCGGCCCAGAGAGGCACGCATTAATGTAAGAGCCGAAAAAAATCACCGCGCACACTGGCGATGTCAGGAAAAGAACGGTTGCCACCCCATTTGGTCCCACTGGCCCTGCGCTAAACAAAAAAGCGTTTTGGATTTTTTCGGCCCAGAGAGGCACGCATTAATGTAAGAGCCGAAAAAATCACCGCGCACACTGGCGATGTCAGGAAAAGAACGGTTGCCACCCCATTTGGTCCCACTGGCCCTGCGCTAAACAAAAAAGCGTTTTGGATTTTTTCGGCCCAGAGAGGCACGCATTAATGTAAGAGCCGAAAAAAATCACCGCGCACACTGGCGATGTCAGGAAAAGAACGGTTGCCACCCCATTTGGTCCCACTGGCCCTGCGCTAAACAAAAAAGCGTTTTGGATTTTTTTCGGCCCAGAGAGGCACGCATTAATGTAAGAGCCGAAAAAAATCACCGCGCACACTGGCGATGTCAGGAAAAGAACGGTTGCCACCCCATTTGGTCCCACTGGCCCTGCGCTAAACAAAAAAGCGTTTTGGATTTTTTCGGCCCAGAGAGGCACGCATTAATGTAAGAGCCGAAAAAAATCACCGCGCACACTGGCGATGTCAGGAAAAGAACGGTTGCCACCCCATTTGGTCCCACTGGCCCTGCGCTAAACAAAAAAGCGTTTTGGATTTTTTTCGGCCCAGAGAGGCACGCATTAATGTAAGAGCCGAAAAAATCACCGCGCACACTGGCGATGTCAGGAAAAGAACGGTTGCCACCCCATTTGGTCCCACTGGCCCTGCGCTAAACAAAAAAGCGTTTTGGATTTTTTCGGGCCCAGAGAGGCACGCATTAATGTAAGAGCCGAAAAAATCACCGCGCACACTGGCGATGTCAGGAAAAGAACGGTTGCCACCCCATTTGGTCCCACTGGCCCTGCGCTAAACAAAAAAGCGTTTTGGATTTTTTTCGGCCCAGAGAGGCACGCATTAATGTAAGAGCCGAAAAAATCACCGCGCACACTGGCGATGTCAGGAAAAGAACGGTTGCCACCCCATTTGGTCCCACTGGCCCTGCGCTAAACAAAAAAGCGTTTTGGATTTTTTCGGGCCCAGAGAGGCACGCATTAATGTAAGAGCCGAAAAAAATCACCGCGCACACTGGCGATGTCAGGAAAAGAACGGTTGCCACCCCATTTGGTCCCACTGGCCCTGCGCTAAACAAAAAAGCGTTTTGGATTTTTTCGGCCCAGAGAGGCACGCATTAATGTAAGAGCCGAAAAAATCACCGCGCACACTGGCGATGTCAGGAAAAGAACGGTTGCCACCCCATTTGGTCCCACTGGCCCTGCGCTAAACAAAAAAGCGTTTTGGATTTTTTCGGGCCCAGAGAGGCACGCATTAATGTAAGAGCCGAAAAAATCACCGCGCACACTGGCGATGTCAGGAAAAGAACGGTTGCCACCCCATTTGGTCCCACTGGCCCTGCGCTAAACAAAAAAGCGTTTTGGATTTTTTCGGCCCAGAGAGGCACGCATTAATGTAAGAGCCGAAAAAATCACCGCGCACACTGGCGATGTCAGGAAAAGAACGGTTGCCACCCCATTTGGTCCCACTGGCCCTGCGCTAAACAAAAAAGCGTTTTGGATTTTTTCGGGCCCAGAGAGGCACGCATTAATGTAAGAGCCGAAAAAATCACCGCGCACACTGGCGATGTCAGGAAAAGAACGGTTGCCACCCCATTTGGTCCCACTGGCCCTGCGCTAAACAAAAAAGCGTTTTGGATTTTTTCGGCCCAGAGAGGCACGCATTAATGTAAGAGCCGAAAAAAATCACCGCGCACACTGGCGATGTCAGGAAAAGAACGGTTGCCACCCCATTTGGTCCCACTGGCCCTGCGCTAAACAAAAAAGCGTTTTGGATTTTTTCGGCCCAGAGAGGCACGCATTAATGTAAGAGCCGAAAAAAATCACCGCGCACACTGGCGATGTCAGGAAAAGAACGGTTGCCACCCCATTTGGTCCCACTGGCCCTGCGCTAAACAAAAAAGCGTTTTGGATTTTTTCGGCCCAGAGAGGCACGCATTAATGTAAGAGCCGAAAAAAATCACCGCGCACACTGGCGATGTCAGGAAAAGAACGGTTGCCACCCCATTTGGTCCCACTGGCCCTGCGCTAAACAAAAAGCGTTTTGGATTTTTTTCGGCCCAGAGAGGGGCTGGCACGCGTGGCTCTGAGCTCTTCATTGAGACTCGCTGGGGCCACCTGAAGTTCTCGATGGTTCTGAGAGCTCTGCTATCAAAGCCATTGATTCTTTTTGGCCAGGGTGTCGTTCAGGGGCCATGTTTCTGAGCCATAAAGCAGGATCGAGAGTACGGCAGAGTTGTAAAACCGAGCTTCGCCTTGCGCGAGATGGTCTGGTGCCGCCAGAGTGGTTTCCAGAGAGACTGCAGAGCAGATGCTGCCAGGGCTCGTCTGCGAAGAATCTCTGGTTTTAGGTCCCCATTGTCTGTCACCATGGACCCCAGATACACAAAGTTTTAACAGGCTCCACGATGTCGCTACCAATGTGGATGGAAGGTGGATCTGGTCCATCACCGACATACATGAACTTAGTTTTAGTCCAACTCACTTGAGGCCTAGCCGCGCTGCCTCTTCACTGTAAATGCCCAGAGCGCCTCTCAGCTGGCTGTAGGAAGTGCTGAGCAGGATGGTGTCGTCAGCATACCCAGGTCAGTCAGGTGGTAATTGCCGAGAGACACCCGGGATGCGCCACAAACCCTGAGCATCAGATGGTCAATGATGCAATTGAAAAGGTCAGGAGCAGCCACACAGCCCTGGCGAACGCCACTGGAGATGGTAAACCAGTCGGAATCAATGCCGTTGATACGGACACAGCTCTCTGCGTTGCTATAGAGCAGCTTAAACAGGGCTATGATCTTGGGTGGTGCTCCGAGGGCTTGGAGGATGTTCCATAATGAGGAGTGGCAGACGGTGTCAAAGGCGGCCTTCAGATCGATGAACTGGCGTAGAGATGGCGGTCTTTACGGAATTCACGGGTCTTCGATCAGCAAACGAACGGCAGAGATGTGGTCAGTTGTGGAGCGGTTGGGCATAAAGCCAGCCTGCTGGGGACGGCGGCGGCTTCTGATCGCTGGAAGGGCACGACTGAGCAAGATCCTGGTGAAGACCTTGCCCGGGATGGAGAGTAACGTGATTCCTCGGTGGTTTCCGCAGACAAGCCTGTCACCCTTGCGTTTCCAGAAGGGCAGGATGACCCTCTGGTCCAGTCGGTGGGCAGCTGCTCCGCTTCCCACACCTGATTGAAGAGGTGGGTTAGCCACTCCACCATGCCATCACCGCCAGCTTTCAGCATCTCGCCGGTAATGGCACAGATACCGGGGCTTTCTTGATGTTTAGCTTCTTCAGAGCAGCTCTCACTTCCTCGGTGTGACAGGGTCTGTGCAGCAGGTGGAGCTAGGGGTGCAGTGTTTGCAGCCTCTAGGAGGGTGGGATCAGCCGGGATGGTGCGATGCTGCAAGAGGAGGCTAAAGTGCTCCTTCCAGCGCGAGAGGCAGTTGGCTTCTGTTGTAATGAGATTGCCGCCGGAGTCTTTACCAGGGCTGTCTTTATGTGTGGGCCGCCATGGCTTGGCGCAGTAGACTGAATACGCGCTCATGTTGTTGTTGTTGGTCGCGACTCAAGCTGTTGGGCTTCTGCCTGCCAAAACTTCTCCCTATCTTCAGCGATGGCCACATTGCGCAGGCGGTTCAGTCTCCGACACCTGGAGGTTGCCTCGAGCCGGCCTCACGCCGCTGGTCGATGATGTTTAGTGTCCTCTGATATCCAGGGCTTTCGGAAGGATCGTGAGCGTCCGAGGACATTGTGAGCAGACTGGAGGACACTTTCCTTGAAGGCCACCCAGTCTGTCAGTTTGTCAGGGCCAGGGCATCGAGAGTGCGGTGAATGGAGCAACTGAAGTCTGTGGCGATGTTGGGGTCGCTGAGTCGGGAGGAGTCGGGCGAGGCAGAGTCTTGTGCTGGATGGCTCGGAGCTTTAGCTTGTTGGGCCACCAGCAGACGATGGTCTGTGTTGCCAAGCTGTGCTCCTCTGAACACCCGGCAGTTGGTGACAAACGACTTCCAGCGTCGTGAGATGAGGATGTGGTCCAACGCCTTCCTTGTTCTGCCATCTGGGCTGTACCACGTCCAGTGATGGACGCTGCTTCGGGAAACCAGGTGTCAGCAACACAGAGGTTGTTTTGGTGGCAGAGGAGGAGGAGGCGGTTGCCATTGTCGCTTGTTGTATTGTCAACAAAGGTGGTGCCGACAGGTGATCCAGGGGCCGATCACTGATGGATAGAGTGGCGTTGGCGCCAGTGAGGATGATGGTGATGTCGTGTGGTGGGGCTTGGTAGACAGCCTGGTGGAGTTGGTCGTAGAACGCGCCCTTCGCTCTCATCAGCGACGCCAGTGGGGGCGAGGCGACTATAACAGTCATCTTGCCGTGATGGTGGAGAAAGCGCAGACAGTAGTCTGTCGCTATGGGCGCCCAGCTGATGAGGGCTCCTCCGAGGGCTTTTGAATGGCAAGAGCCACACCGCAAAGGCCGGTCCGACTCTCGGGCCACTCCAGATGTAGCAATGGTTGCCTGCTGTTGTTTCGCCATTGCCTTGCCATCGGACTTCACAGAGCCCTGCCAGGCTGATGTTATAACGGCAGAGCTCTCGACAGCAGGGTGGCAGCTCCGGGCGAAGGAGTGTCTGGACATTCCAGGTGGCGACACGGGTCTTTCGACGAAGGTCGATCCGCACTCGCTGGTCGGGGCAGGCTGGGGTCCGCACCGCGTTGGTCAGTCCGGCTTCTTTCTCTGGTCAGTTTCAGAATAAAGGGGTTTCTCCTGGGTGGGTTGTTAGCCCTCCGCAGGATAGTCGGTTGGCGGGCTGCCGCCTCACAGCGCACTCAACACGCTGGGGTCTTTGTTTGTCTGGAACCTACCCTGAGACCGCCTGCCATGGGTGACCCTACCAGGAGCAAGCTCCCGACAGTATCGCTTCCAGGGTCACTGGAACACACAAGCCACCTCGCCACATCAAGGCCAGACCCATTCGAGGTGGGGCCCAGAGAGGCACGACAATTTAAGAGCCGAAAATCACCGCGCACACTGGCGATGTCAGGAAAAGAACGGTTGCCACCCCATTTGGTCCCACTGGCCATGCGCTAAACAAAAAGCGTTTTGGATTTTTTTCGGCCCAGAGAGGCACGACAATGTAAGAGCCGAAAAATCACCGCGCACACTGGCGATGTCAGGAAAAGAACGGTTGCCACCCCATTTGGTCCCACTGGCCCTGCACTAAAAAAACGTTTTGGATTTTTTTCGCCCAGAGAGGCACGCACAATGTAAGAGCCGAAAAATCACCGCGCACACTGGCGATGTCAGGAAAAGAACGGTTGCCACCCCATTTGGTCCCACTGGCCCTGCGCCAAAAAAATCGTTTTGGATTTTTTCGGCCCAGAGAGGCACGCATTAATGTAAGAGCCGAAAAATCACCGCGCACACTGGCGATGTCAGGAAAAGAACGGTTGCCACCCCATTTGGTCACACTGGCCCTGCGCTAAACAAAAGCGTTTTGGATTTTTTTCGGCCCAGAGAGGCACGACAATGTAAGAGCCGAAAAATCACCGCCAGACACTGGCGATGTCAGGAAAAGAACGGTTGCCACCCCATTTGGTCACACTGGCCCTGCGCTAAACAAAAGCGCTTTTGGATTTTTTTCGGCCCAGAGAGGCACGACAATGTAAGAGCCGAAAATCACCGCGCACACTGGCGATGTCAGGAAAAGAACGGTTGCCACCCCATTTGGTCCCACTGGCCATGCGCTAAACAAAAAGCCTTTGGATTTTTTTGGGGCCCAGAGAGGCACGCATTAATTTAAGAGCCGAAAAATCACCGCGCACACTGGCGATGTCGGAAAAGAACGGTTGCCACCCCATTTGGTCCCACTGGCCCTGCGCCAAAAAAATCGTTTTGACTTTTTTTTCGGGCCCAGAGAGGCACGATTAATGTAAGAGCCGAAAAATCACCGCGCACACTGGCGATGTCAGGAAAAGAACGGTTGCCACCCCATTTGGTCCCACTGGCCCTGCGCTAAACAAAAAAGGGTTTTGATTTTTTTCGGCCCAGAGAGGCACGCATTAATGTAAAAGCCGAAACAAATCACCGCGCACACTGGCGATGTCAGGAAAAGAACGGTTGCCACCCCATTTGGTCCCACTGGCCCTGCGCCAAAAAATCGTTTTGGATTTTTTTTTCGCCCAGAGAGGCACGACAATGTAAGAGCCGAAAAATCACCGCAAGACACTGGCGATGTCAGGAAAAGAACGGTTGCCACCCCATTTGGTCCCACTGGCCCTGCGCCAAAAAAATCGTTTTGATTTTTTTCGGGCCCAGAGAGGCACGATAAATGTAAGAGCCGAAAAATCACCGCGCACACTGGCGATGTCAGGAAAAGAACGGTTGCCACCCCATTTGGTCACACTGGCCCTGCGCTAAACAAAAAGCGCTTTGGATTTTTTTCGCCCAGAGAGGCACGATTAATGTAAGAGCCGAAAAATCACCGCGCACACTGGCGATGTCAGGAAAAGAACGGTTGCCACCCCATTTGGTCCCACTGGCCCTGCGCCAAAAAAATCGTTTTGGATTTTTTTCGGCCCAGAGAGGCACGCATAAATGTAAGAGCCGAAAAATCACCGCGCACACTGGCGATGTCAGGAAAAGAACGGTTGCCACCCCATTTGGTCACACTGGCCCTGGCGCTAAACAAAAGCGTTTTGATTTTTTTCGGCCCAGAGAGGCACGATTAATGTAAGAGCCTAAAAATCACCACAGCACACTGGCGATGTCAGGAAAAGAACGGTTGCCACCCCATTTGGTCCCACTGGCCATGCGCTAAACAAAAAGCCTTTTGATTTTTTTTTCGCCCAGAGAGGCACGACAATGTAAGAGCCGAAAAAAATCACCGCGCACACTGGCGATGTCAGGAAAAGAACGGTTGCCACCCCATTTGGTCCCACTGGCCATGCGCTAAACAAAAAGCCTTTTGGAATTTTTTGGGCCCAGAGAGGCACGACAATTTAAGAGCCGAAAATCACCGCGCACACTGGCGATGTCGGAAAAGAACGGTTGCCACCCAATTTGTCCCACTGGCCCTGCGCCAAAAAAATCGTTTTGATTTTTTCGCCCAGAGAGGCACGATTAATGTAAGAGCCGAAAATCACCGCGCACACTGGCGATGTCAGGAAAAGAACGGTTGCCACCCCATTTGGTCACACTGGCCCTGCGCTAAACAAAAAAGCGTTTTGGATTTTTTCGGCCCAGAGAGGCACGATTAATGTAAGAGCCGAAAATCACCGCGCACACTGGCGATGTCGAGAAAAGAATGGTTGCCACCCCATTTGGTCCCACTGGCCCTGCGCCAAAAAATCGTTTTGGATTTTTTTTTCGCCCAGAGAGGCACGACAATGTAAGAGCCGAAAAATCACCGCGCACACTGGCGATGTCAGGAAAAGAACGGTTGCCACCCCATTTGGTCCCACTGGCCCTGCGCTAAACAAAAGGGTTTTGGATTTTTTTCGGGCCCAGAGAGGCACGACAATGTAAAAGCCGAAAAATCACCGCACACTGGCGATGTCAGGAAAAGAACGGTTGCCACCCCATTTGGTCCCACTGGCCATGCGCTAAACAAAAAGCCTTTTGATTTTTTTGGGCCCAGAGAGGCACGCATTAATTTAAGAGCCGAAAATCACCGCGCACACTGGCGATGTCAGGAAAAGAACGGTTGCCACCCCATTTGGTCCCACTGGCCCTGCGCCAAAAACTCGTTTTGATTTTTTCGGCCCAGAGAGGCACGACAATGTAAGAGCCGAAAAATCACCGCGCACACTGGCGATGTCAGGAAAAGAACGATTGCCACCCCATTTGGTCCCACTGGCCCTGCGCCAAAAAAATCGTTTTGGATTTTTTTCGGCCCAGAGAGGCACGACAATGTAAGAGCCGAAAAATCACCGCGCACACTGGCGATGTCAGGAAAAGAACGGTTGCCACCCCATTTGGTCCCACTGGCCCTGGCGCTAAACAAAAGCGCTTTGGATTTTTTTCGGCCCAGAGAGAAACGCATTAATGTAAGAGCCGAAAAAAATCACCGCGCACACTGGCGATGTCAGGAAAAGAACGGTTGCCACCCCTATTGGTCCCACTGGCCCTGCGCTTAAACAAAAGCGTTTTGGATTTTTTTCGCCCAGAGAGGCACGCATTAATGTAAGAGCCGAAAAATCACCGCGCACACTGGCGATGTCAGGAAAAGAACGGTTGCCACCCAATTTGGTCCCACTGGCCCTGCGCTAAACAAAAGCGTTTTGGATTTTTTTCGGCCCAGAGAGGCACGCATTAATGTAAGAGCCGAAAAATCACCGCGCAAGACACTGGCGATGTCAGGAAAAGAACGGTTGCCACCCCATTTGGTCCCACTGGCCCTGCGCTAAACAAAAGCGTTTTGGATTTTTTTCGGCCCAGAGAGGCACGCATAATAATGTAAGAGCCGAAAAATCACCGCGCACACTGGCGATGTCAGGAAAAGAACGGTTGCCACCCCATTTGGTCCCACTGGCCCTGCGCCAAAAATCGTTTTGATTTTTTTCGGCCCAGAGAGGCACGCATTAATGTAAGAGCTAAAAATCACCGCGCACACTGGCGATGTCAGGAAAAGAACGGTTGCCACCCCATTTGGTCCCACTGGCCCTGCGCTAAACAAAAAAGCGTTTTGGATTTTTTCGCCCAGAGAGGCACGCATTAATGTAAGAGCCGAAAAAAATCACCGCAAGCACACTGGCGATGTCAGGAAAAGAACGGTTGCCACCCCATTTGGTCACACTGGCCCTGCGCTAAACAAAAAAGCGTTTTGGATTTTTTTCGGCCCAGAGAGGCACGCATTAATGTAAGAGCCGAAAAAAATCACCGCGCACACTGGCGATGTCAGGAAAAGAACGTTTGCCACCCCATTTGGTCACACTGGCCCTGCGCTTAAACAAAAAAGCGTTTTGGATTTTTTCGGGCCCAGAGAGGCACGCATTAATGTAAGAGCCGAAAAAAATCACCGCGCACACTGGCGATGTCAGGAAAAGAACGGTTGCCACCCCATTTGGTCCCACTGGCCCTGGCGCTTAAACAAAAAAAGCGTTTTGGATTTTTTTGGCCCAGAGAGGCACGCATTAATTTAAGAGCCGAAAAAAATCACCGCGCACACTGGCGATGTCAGGAAAAGAACGGTTGCCACCCCATTTGGTCTCTTTGGCCCTGCGCTAAACAAAAATCGTTTTGGATTTTTTTCGGCCCAGAGAGGCACGCATGTAATGTAAGAGCCGAAAAATCACCGCGCACACTGGCGATGTCAGGAAAAGAACGGTTGCCACCCCATTTGGTCACACTGGCCCTGCGCTAAACAAAAAAGCGTTTTGGATTTTTTTCGGCCCAGAGAGGCACGCATTAAATGTAAGAGCCGAAAAAATCACCACAGCACACTGGCGATGTCAGGAAAAGAACGGTTGCCACCCCATTTGGTCCCACTGGCTATGCGCTAAACAAAAAAGCCTTTTGGATTTTTTTTTCGCCCAGAGAGGCACGCATTAATGTAAGAGCGAAAAAAATCACCGCAAGACACTGGCGATGTCAGGAAAAGAACGGTTGCCACCCCATTTGGTCCCACTGGCCATGCGCTAAACAAAAAAGCCTTTTGGATTTTTTGGGCCCAGAGAGGCACGATTAATTTAAGAGCCGAAAAATCACCGCGCACACTGGCGATGTCGGAAAAGAACGGTTGCCACCCCATTTGGTCCCACTGGCCCTGCGCTAAACAAAAAGCGTTTTGGATTTTTTTCGGCCCAGAGAGGCACGCATTAATGTAAGAGCCGAAAAATCACCGCGCACACTGGCGATGTCAGGAAAAGAACGGTTGCCACCCCATTTGGTCCCACTGGCCCTGCGCTAAACAAAAAGCGTTTTGGATTTTTTTCGGCCCAGAGAGGCACGCATTAATGTAAGAGCCGAAAAATCACCGCGCACACTGGCGATGTCAGGAAAAGAACGGTTGCCACCCCATTTGGTCCCACTGGCCCTGCGCTAAACAAAAAGCGTTTTGGATTTTTTTCGGCCCAGAGAGGCACGCATTAATGTAAGAGCCGAAAAATCACCGCGCACACTGGCGATGTCAGGAAAAGAACGGTTGCCACCCCATTTGGTCCCACTGGCCCTGCGCTAAACAAAAAGCGTTTTGGATTTTTTTCGGCCCAGAGAGGCACGCATTAATGTAAGAGCCGAAAAATCACCGCGCACACTGGCGATGTCAGGAAAAGAACGGTTGCCACCCCATTTGGTCCCACTGGCCCTGCGCTAAACAAAAAGCGTTTTGGATTTTTTTCGGCCCAGAGAGGCACGCATTAATGTAAGAGCCGAAAAATCACCGCGCACACTGGCGATGTCAGGAAAAGAACGGTTGCCACCCCATTTGGTCCCACTGGCCCTGCGCTAAACAAAAAGCGTTTTGGATTTTTTTCGGCCCAGAGAGGCACGCATTAATGTAAGAGCCGAAAAATCACCGCGCACACTGGCGATGTCAGGAAAAGAACGGTTGCCACCCCATTTGGTCCCACTGGCCCTGCGCTAAACAAAAAGCGTTTTGGATTTTTTTCGGCCCAGAGAGGCACGCATTAATGTAAGAGCCGAAAAATCACCGCGCACACTGGCGATGTCAGGAAAAGAACGGTTGCCACCCCATTTGGTCCCACTGGCCCTGCGCTAAACAAAAGCGTTTTGATTTTTTTCGGCCCAGAGAGGCACGCATTAATGTAAGAGCCGAAAAATCACCGCGCACACTGGCGATGTCAGGAAAAGAACGGTTGCCACCCCATTTGGTCCCACTGGCCCTGCGCTAAACAAAAAGCGTTTTGGATTTTTTTCGGCCCAGAGAGGCACGCATTAATGTAAGAGCCGAAAAATCACCGCGCACACTGGCGATGTCAGGAAAAGAACGGTTGCCACCCCATTTGGTCCCACTGGCCCTGCGCTAAACAAAAAGCGTTTTGGATTTTTTTCGGCCCAGAGAGGCACGCATTAATGTAAGAGCCGAAAAATCACCGCGCACACTGGCGATGTCAGGAAAAGAACGGTTGCCACCCCATTTGGTCCCACTGGCCCTGCGCTAAACAAAAAGCGTTTTGGATTTTTTTCGGCCCAGAGAGGCACGCATTAATGTAAGAGCCGAAAAATCACCGCGCACACTGGCGATGTCAGGAAAAGAACGGTTGCCACCCCATTTGGTCCCACTGGCCCTGCGCTAAACAAAAAGCGTTTTGGATTTTTTTCGGCCCAGAGAGGCACGCATTAATGTAAGAGCCGAAAAATCACCGCGCACACTGGCGATGTCAGGAAAAGAACGGTTGCCACCCCATTTGGTCCCACTGGCCCTGCGCTAAACAAAAAGCGTTTTGGATTTTTTTCGGCCCAGAGAGGCACGCATTAATGTAAGAGCCGAAAAATCACCGCGCACACTGGCGATGTCAGGAAAAGAACGGTTGCCACCCCATTTGGTCCCACTGGCCCTGCGCTAAACAAAAAGCGTTTTGGATTTTTTTCGGCCCAGAGAGGCACGCATTAATGTAAGAGCCGAAAAATCACCGCGCACACTGGCGATGTCAGGAAAAGAACGGTTGCCACCCCATTTGGTCCCACTGGCCCTGCGCTAAACAAAAAGCCTTTTGGATTTTTTTCGGCCCAGAGAGGCACGCATTAATGTAAGAGCCGAAAAATCACCGCGCACACTGGCGATGTCAGGAAAAGAACGGTTGCCACCCCATTTGGTCCCACTGGCCCTGCGCTAAACAAAAAGCGTTTTGGATTTTTTTCGGCCCAGAGAGGCACGCATTAATGTAAGAGCCGAAAAATCACCGCGCACACTGGCGATGTCAGGAAAAGAACGGTTGCCACCCCATTTGGTCCCACTGGCCCTGCGCTAAACAAAAAGCGTTTTGGATTTTTTTCGGCCCAGAGAGGCACGCATTAATGTAAGAGCCGAAAAATCACCGCGCACACTGGCGATGTCAGGAAAAGAACGGTTGCCACCCCATTTGGTCCCACTGGCCCTGCGCTAAACAAAAAGCGTTTTGGATTTTTTTCGGCCCAGAGAGGCACGCATTAATGTAAGAGCCGAAAAATCACCGCGCACACTGGCGATGTCAGGAAAAGAACGGTTGCCACCCCATTTGGTCCCACTGGCCCTGCGCTAAACAAAAAGCGTTTTGGATTTTTTTCGGCCCAGAGAGGCACGCATTAATGTAAGAGCCGAAAAATCACCGCGCACACTGGCGATGTCAGGAAAAGAACGGTTGCCACCCCATTTGGTCCCACTGGCCCTGCGCTAAACAAAAAGCGTTTTGGATTTTTTTCGGCCCAGAGAGGCACGCATTAATGTAAGAGCCGAAAAATCACCGCGCACACTGGCGATGTCAGGAAAAGAACGGTTGCCACCCCATTTGGTCCCACTGGCCCTGCGCTAAACAAAAAGCGTTTTGGATTTTTTTCGGCCCAGAGAGGCACGCATTAATGTAAGAGCCGAAAAATCACCGCGCACACTGGCGATGTCAGGAAAAGAACGGTTGCCACCCCATTTGGTCCCACTGGCCCTGCGCTAAACAAAAAGCGTTTTGGATTTTTTTCGGCCCAGAGAGGCACGCATTAATGTAAGAGCCGAAAAATCACCGCGCACACTGGCGATGTCAGGAAAAGAACGGTTGCCACCCCATTTGGTCCCACTGGCCCTGCGCTAAACAAAAAGCGTTTTGGATTTTTTTCGGCCCAGAGAGGCACGCATTAATGTAAGAGCCGAAAAATCACCGCGCACACTGGCGATGTCAGGAAAAGAACGGTTGCCACCCCATTTGGTCCCACTGGCCCTGCGCTAAACAAAAAGCGTTTTGGATTTTTTTCGGCCCAGAGAGGCACGCATTAATGTAAGAGCCGAAAAATCACCGCGCACACTGGCGATGTCAGGAAAAGAACGGTTGCCACCCCATTTGGTCCCACTGGCCCTGCGCTAAACAAAAAGCGTTTTGGATTTTTTTCGGCCCAGAGAGGCACGCATTAATGTAAGAGCCGAAAAATCACCGCGCACACTGGCGATGTCAGGAAAAGAACGGTTGCCACCCCATTTGGTCCCACTGGCCCTGCGCTAAACAAAAAGCGTTTTGGATTTTTTTCGGCCCAGAGAGGCACGCATTAATGTAAGAGCCGAAAAATCACCGCGCACACTGGCGATGTCAGGAAAAGAACGGTTGCCACCCCATTTGGTCCCACTGGCCCTGCGCTAAACAAAAAGCGTTTTGGATTTTTTTCGGCCCAGAGAGGCACGCATTAATGTAAGAGCCGAAAAATCACCGCGCACACTGGCGATGTCAGGAAAAGAACGGTTGCCACCCCATTTGGTCCCACTGGCCCTGCGCTAAACAAAAAGCGTTTTGGATTTTTTTCGGCCCAGAGAGGCACGCATTAATGTAAGAGCCGAAAAATCACCGCGCACACTGGCGATGTCAGGAAAAGAACGGTTGCCACCCCATTTGGTCCCACTGGCCCTGCGCTAAACAAAAAGCGTTTTGGATTTTTTTCGCCCAGAGAGGCACGCATTAATGTAAGAGCCGAAAAATCACCGCGCACACTGGCGATGTCAGGAAAAGAACGGTTGCCACCCCATTTGGTCCCACTGGCCCTGCGCTAAACAAAAAGCGTTTTGGATTTTTTTCGGCCCAGAGAGGCACGCATTAATGTAAGAGCCGAAAAATCACCGCGCACACTGGCGATGTCAGGAAAAGAACGGTTGCCACCCCATTTGGTCCCACTGGCCCTGCGCTAAACAAAAAGCGTTTTGGATTTTTTTCGGCCCAGAGAGGCACGCATTAATGTAAGAGCCGAAAAATCACCGCGCACACTGGCGATGTCAGGAAAAGAACGGTTGCCACCCCATTTGGTCCCACTGGCCCTGCGCTAAACAAAAAGCGTTTTGGATTTTTTTCGGCCCAGAGAGGCACGCATTAATGTAAGAGCCGAAAAATCACCGCGCACACTGGCGATGTCAGGAAAAGAACGGTTGCCACCCCATTTGGTCCCACTGGCCCTGCGCTAAACAAAAAGCCTTTTGGATTTTTTTCGGCCCAGAGAGGCACGCATTAATGTAAGAGCCGAAAAATCACCGCGCACACTGGCGATGTCAGGAAAAGAACGGTTGCCACCCCATTTGGTCCCACTGGCCCTGCGCTAAACAAAAAGCGTTTTGGATTTTTTTCGGCCCAGAGAGGCACGCATTAATGTAAGAGCCGAAAAATCACCGCGCACACTGGCGATGTCAGGAAAAGAACGGTTGCCACCCCATTTGGTCCCACTGGCCCTGCGCTAAACAAAAAGCGTTTTGGATTTTTTTCGGCCCAGAGAGGCACGCATTAATGTAAGAGCCGAAAAATCACCGCGCACACTGGCGATGTCAGGAAAAGAACGGTTGCCACCCCATTTGGTCCCACTGGCCCTGCGCTAAACAAAAAGCGTTTTGGATTTTTTTCGGCCCAGAGAGGCACGCATTAATGTAAGAGCCGAAAAATCACCGCGCACACTGGCGATGTCAGGAAAAGAACGGTTGCCACCCCATTTGGTCCCACTGGCCCTGCGCTAAACAAAAAGCGTTTTGGATTTTTTTCGGCCCAGAGAGGCACGCATTAATGTAAGAGCCGAAAAATCACCGCGCACACTGGCGATGTCAGGAAAAGAACGGTTGCCACCCCATTTGGTCCCACTGGCCCTGCGCTAAACAAAAAGCGTTTTGGATTTTTTTCGGCCCAGAGAGGCACGCATTAATGTAAGAGCCGAAAAATCACCGCGCACACTGGCGATGTCAGGAAAAGAACGGTTGCCACCCCATTTGGTCCCACTGGCCCTGCGCTAAACAAAAAGCGTTTTGGATTTTTTTCGGCCCAGAGAGGCACGCATTAATGTAAGAGCCGAAAAATCACCGCGCACACTGGCGATGTCAGGAAAAGAACGGTTGCCACCCCATTTGGTCCCACTGGCCCTGCGCTAAACAAAAAGCGTTTTGGATTTTTTTCGGCCCAGAGAGGCACGCATTAATGTAAGAGCCGAAAAATCACCGCGCACACTGGCGATGTCAGGAAAAGAACGGTTGCCACCCCATTTGGTCCCACTGGCCCTGCGCTAAACAAAAAGCGTTTTGGATTTTTTTCGGCCCAGAGAGGCACGCATTAATGTAAGAGCCGAAAAATCACCGCGCACACTGGCGATGTCAGGAAAAGAACGGTTGCCACCCCATTTGGTCCCACTGGCCCTGCGCTAAACAAAAAGCGTTTTGGATTTTTTTCGGCCCAGAGAGGCACGCATTAATGTAAGAGCCGAAAAATCACCGCGCACACTGGCGATGTCAGGAAAAGAACGGTTGCCACCCCATTTGGTCCCACTGGCCCTGCGCTAAACAAAAAGCGTTTTGGATTTTTTTCGGCCCAGAGAGGCACGCATTAATGTAAGAGCCGAAAAATCACCGCGCACACTGGCGATGTCAGGAAAAGAACGGTTGCCACCCCATTTGGTCCCACTGGCCCTGCGCTAAACAAAAAGCGTTTTGGATTTTTTTCGGCCCAGAGAGGCACGCATTAATGTAAGAGCCGAAAAATCACCGCGCACACTGGCGATGTCAGGAAAAGAACGGTTGCCACCCCATTTGGTCCCACTGGCCCTGCGCTAAACAAAAAGCGTTTTGGATTTTTTTCGGCCCAGAGAGGCACGCATTAATGTAAGAGCCGAAAAATCACCGCGCACACTGGCGATGTCAGGAAAAGAACGGTTGCCACCCCATTTGGTCCCACTGGCCCTGCGCTAAACAAAAAGCGTTTTGGATTTTTTTCGGCCCAGAGAGGCACGCATTAATGTAAGAGCCGAAAAATCACCGCGCACACTGGCGATGTCAGGAAAAGAACGGTTGCCACCCCATTTGGTCCCACTGGCCCTGCGCTAAACAAAAAGCGTTTTGGATTTTTTTCGGCCCAGAGAGGCACGCATTAATGTAAGAGCCGAAAAATCACCGCGCACACTGGCGATGTCAGGAAAAGAACGGTTGCCACCCCATTTGGTCCCACTGGCCCTGCGCTAAACAAAAAGCGTTTTGGATTTTTTTCGGCCCAGAGAGGCACGCATTAATGTAAGAGCCGAAAAATCACCGCGCACACTGGCGATGTCAGGAAAAGAACGGTTGCCACCCCATTTGGTCCCACTGGCCCTGCGCTAAACAAAAAGCGTTTTGGATTTTTTTCGGCCCAGAGAGGCACGCATTAATGTAAGAGCCGAAAAATCACCGCGCACACTGGCGATGTCAGGAAAAGAACGGTTGCCACCCCATTTGGTCCCACTGGCCCTGCGCTAAACAAAAAGCGTTTTGGATTTTTTTCGGCCCAGAGAGGCACGCATTAATGTAAGAGCCGAAAAATCACCGCGCACACTGGCGATGTCAGGAAAAGAACGGTTGCCACCCCATTTGGTCCCACTGGCCCTGCGCTAAACAAAAAGCGTTTTGGATTTTTTTCGGCCCAGA
This sequence comes from Hippocampus mohnikei, assembly GCA_026261675.1. NCBI lineage: Eukaryota > Metazoa > Chordata > Actinopteri > Syngnathiformes > Syngnathidae > Hippocampus > Hippocampus mohnikei. The sequence goes on along the minus strand of JAKGUB010001032.1, from coordinate 6,261 downwards.
GAGGCACGCATTAATGTAAGAGCCGAAAAATCACCGCGCACACTGGCGATGTCAGGAAAAGAACGGTTGCCACCCCATTTGGTCCCACTGGCCCTGCGCTAAACAAAAAGCGTTTTGGATTTTTTTCGGCCCAGAGAGGCACGCATTAATGTAAGAGCCGAAAAATCACCGCGCACACTGGCGATGTCAGGAAAAGAACGGTTGCCACCCCATTTGGTCCCACTGGCCCTGCGCTAAACAAAAAGCGTTTTGGATTTTTTTCGGCCCAGAGAGGCACGCATTAATGTAAGAGCCGAAAAATCACCGCGCACACTGGCGATGTCAGGAAAAGAACGGTTGCCACCCCATTTGGTCCCACTGGCCCTGCGCTAAACAAAAAGCGTTTTGGATTTTTTTCGCCCAGAGAGGCACGCATTAATGTAAGAGCCGAAAAATCACCGCGCACACTGGCGATGTCAGGAAAAGAACGGTTGCCACCCCATTTGGTCCCACTGGCCCTGCGCTAAACAAAAAGCGTTTTGGATTTTTTTCGGCCCAGAGAGGCACGCATTAATGTAAGAGCCGAAAAATCACCGCGCACACTGGCGATGTCAGGAAAAGAACGGTTGCCACCCCATTTGGTCCCACTGGCCCTGCGCTAAACAAAAAGCGTTTTGGATTTTTTTCGGCCCAGAGAGGCACGCATTAATGTAAGAGCGAAAAATCACCGCGCACACTGGCGATGTCAGGAAAAGAACGGTTGCCACCCCATTTGGTCCCACTGGCCCTGCGCTAAACAAAAAGCGTTTTGGATTTTTTTCGGCCCAGAGAGGCACGCATTAATGTAAGAGCCGAAAAATCACCGCGCACACTGGCGATGTCAGGAAAAGAACGGTTGCCACCCCATTTGGTCCCACTGGCCCTGCGCTAAACAAAAAGCGTTTTGGATTTTTTCGGCCCAGAGAGGCACGCATTAATGTAAGAGCCGAAAAATCACCGCGCACACTGGCGATGTCAGGAAAAGAACGGTTGCCACCCCATTTGGTCCCACTGGCCCTGCGCTAAACAAAAAGCGTTTTGGATTTTTTTCGGCCCAGAGAGGCACGCATTAATGTAAGAGCCGAAAAATCACCGCGCACACTGGCGATGTCAGGAAAAGAACGGTTGCCACCCCATTTGGTCCCACTGGCCCTGCGCTAAACAAAAAGCGTTTTGGATTTTTTTCGGCCCAGAGAGGCACGCATTAATGTAAGAGCCGAAAAATCACCGCGCACACTGGCGATGTCAGGAAAAGAACGGTTGCCACCCCATTTGGTCCCACTGGCCCTGCGCTAAACAAAAAGCGTTTTGGATTTTTTTCGGCCCAGAGAGGCACGCATTAATGTAAGAGCCGAAAAATCACCGCGCACACTGGCGATGTCAGGAAAAGAACGGTTGCCACCCCATTTGGTCCCACTGGCCCTGCGCTAAACAAAAAGCGTTTTGGATTTTTTTCGGCCCAGAGAGGCACGCATTAATGTAAGAGCCGAAAAATCACCGCGCACACTGGCGATGTCAGGAAAAGAACGGTTGCCACCCCATTTGGTCCCACTGGCCCTGCGCTAAACAAAAAGCGTTTTGGATTTTTTTCGGCCCAGAGAGGCACGCATTAATGTAAGAGCCGAAAAATCACCGCGCACACTGGCGATGTCAGGAAAAGAACGGTTGCCACCCCATTTGGTCCCACTGGCCCTGCGCTAAACAAAAAGCGTTTTGGATTTTTTTCGGCCCAGAGAGGCACGCATTAATGTAAGAGCCGAAAAATCACCGCGCACACTGGCGATGTCAGGAAAAGAACGGTTGCCACCCCATTTGGTCCCACTGGCCCTGCGCTAAACAAAAAGCGTTTTGGATTTTTTTCGGCCCAGAGAGGCACGCATTAATGTAAGAGCCGAAAAATCACCGCGCACACTGGCGATGTCAGGAAAAGAACGGTTGCCACCCCATTTGGTCCCACTGGCCCTGCGCTAAACAAAAAGCGTTTTGGATTTTTTTCGGCCCAGAGAGGCACGCATTAATGTAAGAGCCGAAAAATCACCGCGCACACTGGCGATGTCAGGAAAAGAACGGTTGCCACCCCATTTGGTCCCACTGGCCCTGCGCTAAACAAAAAGCGTTTTGGATTTTTTTCGGCCCAGAGAGGCACGCATTAATGTAAGAGCCGAAAAATCACCGCGCACACTGGCGATGTCAGGAAAAGAACGGTTGCCACCCCATTTGGTCCCACTGGCCCTGCGCTAAACAAAAAGCGTTTTGGATTTTTTTCGGCCCAGAGAGGCACGCATTAATGTAAGAGCCGAAAAATCACCGCGCACACTGGCGATGTCAGGAAAAGAACGGTTGCCACCCCATTTGGTCCCACTGGCCCTGCGCTAAACAAAAAGCGTTTTGGATTTTTTTCGGCCCAGAGAGGCACGCATTAATGTAAGAGCCGAAAAATCACCGCGCACACTGGCGATGTCAGGAAAAGAACGGTTGCCACCCCATTTGGTCCCACTGGCCCTGCGCTAAACAAAAAGCGTTTTGGATTTTTTTCGGCCCAGAGAGGCACGCATTAATGTAAGAGCCGAAAAATCACCGCGCACACTGGCGATGTCAGGAAAAGAACGGTTGCCACCCCATTTGGTCCCACTGGCCCTGCGCTAAACAAAAAGCGTTTTGGATTTTTTTCGGCCCAGAGAGGCACGCATTAATGTAAGAGCCGAAAAATCACCGCGCACACTGGCGATGTCAGGAAAAGAACGGTTGCCACCCCATTTGGTCCCACTGGCCCTGCGCTAAACAAAAAGCGTTTTGGATTTTTTTCGGCCCAGAGAGGCACGCATTAATGTAAGAGCCGAAAAATCACCGCGCACACTGGCGATGTCAGGAAAAGAACGGTTGCCACCCCATTTGGTCCCACTGGCCCTGCGCTAAACAAAAAGCGTTTTGGATTTTTTTCGGCCCAGAGAGGCACGCATTAATGTAAGAGCCGAAAAATCACCGCGCACACTGGCGATGTCAGGAAAAGAACGGTTGCCACCCCATTTGGTCCCACTGGCCCTGCGCTAAACAAAAAGCGTTTTGGATTTTTTTCGGCCCAGAGAGGCACGCATTAATGTAAGAGCCGAAAAATCACCGCGCACACTGGCGATGTCAGGAAAAGAACGGTTGCCACCCCATTTGGTCCCACTGGCCCTGCGCTAAACAAAAAGCGTTTTGGATTTTTTTCGGCCCAGAGAGGCACGCATTAATGTAAGAGCCGAAAAATCACCGCGCACACTGGCGATGTCAGGAAAAGAACGGTTGCCACCCCATTTGGTCCCACTGGCCCTGCGCTAAACAAAAAGCGTTTTGGATTTTTTTCGGCCCAGAGAGGCACGCATTAATGTAAGAGCCGAAAAATCACCGCGCACACTGGCGATGTCAGGAAAAGAACGGTTGCCACCCCATTTGGTCCCACTGGCCCTGCGCTAAACAAAAAGCGTTTTGGATTTTTTTCGGCCCAGAGAGGCACGCATTAATGTAAGAGCCGAAAAATCACCGCGCACACTGGCGATGTCAGGAAAAGAACGGTTGCCACCCCATTTGGTCCCACTGGCCCTGCGCTAAACAAAAAGCGTTTTGGATTTTTTTCGGCCCAGAGAGGCACGCATTAATGTAAGAGCCGAAAAATCACCGCGCACACTGGCGATGTCAGGAAAAGAACGGTTGCCACCCCATTTGGTCCCACTGGCCCTGCGCTAAACAAAAAGCGTTTTGGATTTTTTTCGGCCCAGAGAGGCACGCATTAATGTAAGAGCCGAAAAATCACCGCGCACACTGGCGATGTCAGGAAAAGAACGGTTGCCACCCCATTTGGTCCCACTGGCCCTGCGCTAAACAAAAAGCGTTTTGGATTTTTTTCGGCCCAGAGAGGCACGCATTAATGTAAGAGCCGAAAAATCACCGCGCACACTGGCGATGTCAGGAAAAGAACGGTTGCCACCCCATTTGGTCCCACTGGCCCTGCGCTAAACAAAAAGCGTTTTGGATTTTTTTCGGCCCAGAGAGGCACGCATTAATGTAAGAGCCGAAAAAAATCACCGCGCACACTGGCGATGTCAGGAAAAGAACGGTTGCCACCCCATTTGGTCCCACTGGCCCTGCGCTAAACAAAAAGCGTTTTGGATTTTTTTCGGCCCAGAGAGGCACGCATTAATGTAAGAGCCGAAAAATCACCGCGCACACTGGCGATGTCAGGAAAAGAACGGTTGCCACCCCATTTGGTCCCACTGGCCCTGCGCTAAACAAAAAGCGTTTTGGATTTTTTTCGGCCCAGAGAGGCACGCATTAATGTAAGAGCCGAAAAATCACCGCGCACACTGGCGATGTCAGGAAAAGAACGGTTGCCACCCCATTTGGTCCCACTGGCCCTGCGCTAAACAAAAAGCGTTTTGGATTTTTTCGGCCCAGAGAGGCACGCATTAATGTAAGAGCCGAAAAATCACCGCGCACACTGGCGATGTCAGGAAAAGAACGGTTGCCACCCCATTTGGTCCCACTGGCCCTGCGCTAAACAAAAAGCCTTTTGGATTTTTTTCGGCCCAGAGAGGCACGCATTAATGTAAGAGCCGAAAAATCACCGCGCACACTGGCGATGTCAGGAAAAGAACGGTTGCCACCCCATTTGGTCCCACTGGCCCTGCGCTAAACAAAAAGCGTTTTGGATTTTTTTCGGCCCAGAGAGGCACGCATTAATGTAAGAGCCGAAAAATCACCGCGCACACTGGCGATGTCAGGAAAAGAACGGTTGCCACCCCATTTGGTCCCACTGGCCCTGCGCTAAACAAAAAGCGTTTTGGATTTTTTTCGGCCCAGAGAGGCACGCATTAATGTAAGAGCCGAAAAATCACCGCGCACACTGGCGATGTCAGGAAAAGAACGGTTGCCACCCCATTTGGTCCCACTGGCCCTGCGCTAAACAAAAAGCGTTTTGGATTTTTTTCGGCCCAGAGAGGCACGCATTAATGTAAGAGCCGAAAAATCACCGCGCACACTGGCGATGTCAGGAAAAGAACGGTTGCCACCCCATTTGGTCCCACTGGCCCTGCGCTAAACAAAAAGCGTTTTGGATTTTTTTCGGCCCAGAGAGGCACGCATTAATGTAAGAGCCGAAAAATCACCGCGCACACTGGCGATGTCAGGAAAAGAACGGTTGCCACCCCATTTGGTCCCACTGGCCCTGCGCTAAACAAAAAGCGTTTTGGATTTTTTTCGGCCCAGAGAGGCACGCATTAATGTAAGAGCCGAAAAATCACCGCGCACACTGGCGATGTCAGGAAAAGAACGGTTGCCACCCCATTTGGTCCCACTGGCCCTGCGCTAAACAAAAAGCGTTTTGGATTTTTTTCGGCCCAGAGAGGCACGCATTAATGTAAGAGCCGAAAAATCACCGCGCACACTGGCGATGTCAGGAAAAGAACGGTTGCCACCCCATTTGGTCCCACTGGCCCTGCGCTAAACAAAAAGCGTTTTGGATTTTTTTCGGCCCAGAGAGGCACGCATTAATGTAAGAGCCGAAAAATCACCGCGCACACTGGCGATGTCAGGAAAAGAACGGTTGCCACCCCATTTGGTCCCACTGGCCCTGCGCTAAACAAAAAGCGTTTTGGATTTTTTTCGGGCCCAGAGAGGCACGCATTAATGTAAGAGCCGAAAAATCACCGCGCACACTGGCGATGTCAGGAAAAGAACGGTTGCCACCCCATTTGGTCCCACTGGCCCTGCGCTAAACAAAAAGCGTTTTGGATTTTTTTCGGCCCAGAGAGGCACGCATTAATGTAAGAGCCGAAAAATCACCGCGCACACTGGCGATGTCAGGAAAAGAACGGTTGCCACCCCATTTGGTCCCACTGGCCCTGCGCTAAACAAAAAGCGTTTTGGATTTTTTTCGGCCCAGAGAGGCACGCATTAATGTAAGAGCCGAAAAATCACCGCGCACACTGGCGATGTCAGGAAAAGAACGGTTGCCACCCCATTTGGTCCCACTGGCCCTGCGCTAAACAAAAAGCGTTTTGGATTTTTTTCGGCCCAGAGAGGCACGCATTAATGTAAGAGCCGAAAAATCACCGCGCACACTGGCGATGTCAGGAAAAGAACGGTTGCCACCCCATTTGGTCCCACTGGCCCTGCGCTAAACAAAAAGCGTTTTGGATTTTTTTCGGCCCAGAGAGGCACGCATTAATGTAAGAGCCGAAAAATCACCGCGCACACTGGCGATGT
>JAKGUB010001031.1:1455000-1465000 GCA_026261675.1 Hippocampus mohnikei | reverse complement strand
ACCCTAACCCTAACCCTAACTCCTAACCCTAACCCTAACCCTAACCCTAACCCTAACCCTAACCCTAACCCTAACCCTAACCCTAACCCTAACCCTAACCCTAACCCTAACCCTAACCCTAACCCTAACCCTAACCCTAACCCTAACCCTAACCCTAACCCTAACCCTAACCCTAACCCTAACCCTAACCCTAACCCTAACCCTAACCCTAACCCTAACCCTAACCCTAACCCTAACCCTAACCCTAACCCTAACCCTAACCCTAACCCTAACCCTAACCCTAACCCTAACCCTAACCCTAACCCTAACCCTAACCCTAACCCTAACCCTAACCCTAACCCTAACCCTAACCCTAACCCTAACCCTAACCCTAACCCTAACCCTAACCCTAACCCTAACCCTAACCCTAACCCTAACCCTAACCCTAACCCTAACCCTAACCCTAACCCTAACCCTAACCCTAACCCTAACCCTAACCCTAACCCTAACCCTAACCCTAACCCTAACCCTAACCCTAACCCTAACCCTAACCCTAACCCTAACCCTAACCCTAACCCTAACCCTAACCCTAACCCTAACCCTAACCCTAACCCTAACCCTAACCCTAACCCTAACCCTAACCCTAACCCTAACCCTAACCCTAACCCTAACCCTAACCCTAACCCTAACCCTAACCCTAACCCTAACCCTAACCCTAACCCTAACCCTAACCCTAACCCTAACCCTAACCCTAACCCTAACCCTAACCCTAACCCTAACCCTAACCCTAACCCTAACCCTAACCCTAACCCTAACCCTAACCCTAACCCTAACCCTAACCCTAACCCTAACCCTAACCCTAACCCTAACCCTAACCCTAACCCTAACCCTAACCCTAACCCTAACCCTAACCCTAACCCTAACCCTAACCCTAACCCTAACCCTAACCCTAACCCTAACCCTAACCCTAACCCTAACCCTAACCCTAACCCTAACCCTAACCCTAACCCTAACCCTAACCCTAACCCTAACCCTAACCCTAACCCTAACCCTAACCCTAACCCTAACCCTAACCCTAACCCTAACCCTAACCCTAACCCTAACCCTAACCCTAACCCTAACCCTAACCCTAACCCTAACCCTAACCCTAACCCTAACCCTAACCCTAACCCTAACCCTAACCCTAACCCTAACCCTAACCCTAACCCTAACCCTAACCCTAACCCTAACCCTAACCCTAACCCTAACCCTAACCCTAACCCTAACCCTAACCCTAACCCTAACCCTAACCCTAACCCTAACCCTAACCCTAACCCTAACCCTAACCCTAACCCTAACCCTAACCCTAACCCTAACCCTAACCCTAACCCTAACCCTAACCCTAACCCTAACCCTAACCCTAACCCTAACCCTAACCCTAACCCTAACCCTAACCCTAACCCTAACCCTAACCCTAACCCTAACCCTAACCCTAACCCTAACCCTAACCCTAACCCTAACCCTAACCCTAACCCTAACCCTAACCCTAACCCTAACCCTAACCCTAACCCTAACCCTAACCCTAACCCTAACCCTAACCCTAACCCTAACCCTAACCCTAACCCTAACCCTAACCCTAACCCTAACCCTAACCCTAACCCTAACCCTAACCCTAACCCTAACCCTAACCCTAACCCTAACCCTAACCCTAACCCTAACCCTAACCCTAACCCTAACCCTAACCCTAACCCTAACCCTAACCCTAACCCTAACCCTAACCCTAACCCTAACCCTAACCCTAACCCTAACCCTAACCCTAACCCTAACCCTAACCCTAACTCCTAACCCTAACCCTAACCCTAACCCTAACCCTAACCCTAACCCTAACCCTAACCCTAACCCTAACCCTAACCCTAACCCTAACCCTAACCCTAACCCTAACCCTAACCCTAACCCTAACCCTAACCCTAACCCTAACCCTAACCCTAACCCTAACCCTAACCCTAACCCTAACCCTAACCCTAACCCTAACCCTAACCCTAACCCTAACCCTAACCCTAACCCTAACCCTAACCCTAACCCTAACCCTAACCCTAACTCCTAACCCTAACCCTAACCCTAACCCTAACCCTAACCCTAACCCTAACCCTAACCCTAACCCTAACCCTAACCCTAACCCTAACCCTAACCCTAACCCTAACCCTAACCCTAACCCTAACCCTAACCCTAACCCTAACCCTAACCCTAACCCTAACCCTAACCCTAACCCTAACCCTAACCCTAACCCTAACCCTAACCCTAACCCTAACCCTAACCCTAACCCTAACCCTAACCCTAACCCTAACCCTAACCCTAACCCTAACCCTAACCCTAACCCTAACCCTAACCCTAACCCTAACCCTAACCCTAACCCTAACCCTAACCCTAACCCTAACCCTAACCCTAACCCTAACCCTAACCCTAACCCTAACCCTAACCCTAACCCTAACCCTAACCCTAACCCTAACCCTAACCCTAACCCTAACCCTAACCCTAACCCTAACCCTAACCCTAACCCTAACCCTAACCCTAACCCTAACCCTAACCCTAACCCTAACCCTAACCCTAACCCTAACCCTAACCCTAACCCTAACCCTAACCCTAACCCTAACCCTAACCCTAACCCTAACCCTAACCCTAACCCTAACCCTAACCCTAACCCTAACCCTAACCCTAACCCTAACCCTAACCCTAACCCTAACCCTAACCCTAACCCTAACCCTAACCCTAACCCTAACCCTAACCCTAACCCTAACCCTAACCCTAACCCTAACCCTAACCCTAACCCTAACCCTAACCCTAACCCTAACCCTAACCCTAACCCTAACCCTAACCCTAACCCTAACCCTAACCCTAACCCTAACCCTAACCCTAACCCTAACCCTAACCCTAACCCTAACCCTAACCCTAACCCTAACCCTAACCCTAACCCTAACTCCTAACCCTAACCCTAACCCTAACCCTAACCCTAACCCTAACCCTAACCCTAACCCTAACCCTAACCCTAACCCTAACCCTAACCCTAACCCTAACCCTAACCCTAACCCTAACCCTAACCCTAACCCTAACCCTAACCCTAACCCTAACCCTAACCCTAACCCTAACCCTAACCCTAACCCTAACCCTAACCCTAACCCTAACCCTAACCCTAACCCTAACCCTAACCCTAACCCTAACCCTAACCCTAACCCTAACCCTAACCCTAACCCTAACCCTAACCCTAACCCTAACCCTAACCCTAACCCTAACCCTAACCCTAACCCTAACCCTAACCCTAACCCTAACCCTAACCCTAACCCTAACCCTAACCCTAACCCTAACCCTAACCCTAACCCTAACTCCTAACCCTAACCCTAACCCTAACCCTAACCCTAACCCTAACCCTAACCCTAACCCTAACCCTAACCCTAACCCTAACCCTAACCCTAACCCTAACCCTAACCCTAACCCTAACCCTAACCCTAACCCTAACCCTAACCCTAACCCTAACCCTAACCCTAACCCTAACCCTAACCCTAACCCTAACCCTAACCCTAACCCTAACCCTAACCCTAACCCTAACCCTAACCCTAACTCCTAACCCTAACCCTAACCCTAACCCTAACCCTAACCCTAACCCTAACCCTAACCCTAACCCTAACCCTAACCCTAACCCTAACCCTAACCCTAACCCTAACCCTAACCCTAACCCTAACCCTAACCCTAACCCTAACCCTAACCCTAACCCTAACCCTAACCCTAACCCTAACCCTAACCCTAACCCTAACCCTAACCCTAACCCTAACCCTAACCCTAACCCTAACCCTAACCCTAACCCTAACCCTAACCCTAACCCTAACCCTAACCCTAACCCTAACCCTAACCCTAACCCTAACCCTAACCCTAACCCTAACCCTAACCCTAACCCTAACCCTAACCCTAACCCTAACCCTAACCCTAACCCTAACCCTAACCCTAACCCTAACCCTAACCCTAACCCTAACCCTAACCCTAACCCTAACCCTAACCCTAACCCTAACCCTAACCCTAACCCTAACCCTAACCCTAACCCTAACTCCTAACCCTAACCCTAACCCTAACCCTAACCCTAACCCTAACCCTAACCCTAACCCTAACCCTAACCCTAACCCTAACCCTAACCCTAACCCTAACCCTAACCCTAACCCTAACCCTAACCCTAACCCTAACCCTAACCCTAACCCTAACCCTAACCCTAACCCTAACCCTAACCCTAACCCTAACCCTAACCCTAACCCTAACCCTAACCCTAACCCTAACCCTAACCCTAACCCTAACCCTAACCCTAACCCTAACCCTAACCCTAACCCTAACCCTAACCCTAACCCTAACCCTAACCCTAACCCTAACCCTAACCCTAACCCTAACCCTAACCCTAACCCTAACCCTAACCCTAACCCTAACCCTAACCCTAACCCTAACCCTAACCCTAACCCTAACCCTAACCCTAACCCTAACCCTAACCCTAACCCTAACCCTAACCCTAACCCTAACCCTAACCCTAACCCTAACCCTAACCCTAACCCTAACCCTAACCCTAACTCCTAACCCTAACCCTAACCCTAACCCTAACCCTAACCCTAACCCTAACCCTAACCCTAACCCTAACCCTAACCCTAACCCTAACCCTAACCCTAACCCTAACCCTAACCCTAACCCTAACCCTAACCCTAACCCTAACCCTAACCCTAACCCTAACCCTAACCCTAACCCTAACCCTAACCCTAACCCTAACCCTAACCCTAACCCTAACCCTAACCCTAACCCTAACCCTAACCCTAACCCTAACCCTAACCCTAACCCTAACCCTAACCCTAACCCTAACCCTAACCCTAACCCTAACCCTAACCCTAACCCTAACCCTAACCCTAACCCTAACCCTAACCCTAACCCTAACCCTAACCCTAACCCTAACCCTAACCCTAACCCTAACCCTAACCCTAACCCTAACCCTAACCCTAACCCTAACCCTAACCCTAACCCTAACCCTAACCCTAACCCTAACCCTAACCCTAACCCTAACCCTAACCCTAACCCTAACCCTAACCCTAACCCTAACCCTAACCCTAACCCTAACCCTAACCCTAACCCTAACCCTAACCCTAACCCTAACCCTAACCCTAACCCTAACCCTAACCCTAACCCTAACCCTAACCCTAACCCTAACCCTAACCCTAACCCTAACCCTAACCCTAACCCTAACCCTAACCCTAACCCTAACCCTAACCCTAACCCTAACCCTAACCCTAACCCTAACCCTAACCCTAACCCTAACCCTAACCCTAACCCTAACCCTAACCCTAACCCTAACCCTAACCCTAACCCTAACCCTAACCCTAACCCTAACCCTAACCCTAACCCTAACCCTAACCCTAACCCTAACCCTAACCCTAACCCTAACCCTAACCCTAACCCTAACCCTAACCCTAACCCTAACCCTAACCCTAACCCTAACCCTAACCCTAACCCTAACCCTAACCCTAACCCTAACCCTAACCCTAACCCTAACCCTAACCCTAACCCTAACCCTAACCCTAACCCTAACCCTAACCCTAACCCTAACCCTAACCCTAACCCTAACCCTAACCCTAACCCTAACCCTAACCCTAACCCTAACCCTAACCCTAACCCTAACCCTAACCCTAACCCTAACCCTAACCCTAACCCTAACCCTAACCCTAACCCTAACCCTAACCCTAACCCTAACCCTAACCCTAACCCTAACCCTAACCCTAACCCTAACCCTAACCCTAACCCTAACCCTAACCCTAACCCTAACCCTAACCCTAACCCTAACCCTAACCCTAACCCTAACCCTAACCCTAACCCTAACCCTAACCCTAACCCCTAACCCTAACCCTAACCCTAACCCTAACCCTAACCCTAACCCTAACCCTAACCCTAACCCTAACCCTAACCCTAACCCTAAACCCTAACCCTAACCCTAACCCTAACCCTAACCCTAACCCTAACCCTAACCCTAACCCTAACCCTAACCCTAACCCTAACCCTAACCCTAACCCTAACCCTAACCCTAACCCTAACCCTAACCCTAACCCTAACCCTAACTCCTAACCCTAACCCTAACCCTAACCCTAACCCTAACCCTAACCCTAACCCTAACCCTAACCCTAACCCTAACCCTAACCCTAACCCTAACCCTAACCCTAACCCTAACCCTAACCCTAACCCTAACTCCTAACCCTAACCCTAACCCTAACCCTAACCCTAACCCTAACCCTAACCCTAACCCTAACCCTAACCCTAACCCTAACCCTAACCCTAACCCTAACCCTAACCCTAACCCTAACCCTAACCCTAACCCTAACCCTAACCCTAACCCTAACCCTAACCCTAACCCTAACCCTAACCCTAACCCTAACCCTAACCCTAACCCTAACCCTAACCCTAACCCTAACCCTAACCCTAACCCTAACCCTAACCCTAACCCTAACCCTAACCCTAACCCTAACCCTAACCCTAACCCTAACCCTAACCCTAACCCTAACCCTAACCCTAACCCTAACCCTAACCCTAACCCTAACCCTAACCCTAACCCTAACCCTAACCCTAACCCTAACCCTAACCCTAACCCTAACCCTAACCCTAACCCTAACCCTAACCCTAACCCTAACCCTAACCCTAACCCTAACCCTAACCCTAACTCCTAACCCTAACCCTAACCCTAACCCTAACCCTAACCCTAACCCTAACCCTAACCCTAACCCTAACCCTAACCCTAACCCTAACCCTAACCCTAACCCTAACCCTAACCCTAACCCTAACCCTAACCCTAACCCTAACCCTAACCCTAACCCTAACCCTAACCCTAACCCTAACCCTAACCCTAACCCTAACCCTAACCCTAACCCTAACCCTAACCCTAACCCTAACCCTAACCCTAACCCTAACCCTAACCCTAACCCTAACCCTAACCCTAACCCTAACCCTAACCCTAACCCTAACCCTAACCCTAACCCTAACCCTAACCCTAACCCTAACCCTAACCCTAACCCTAACCCTAACCCTAACCCTAACCCTAACCCTAACCCTAACCCTAACCCTAACCCTAACCCTAACCCTAACCCTAACCCTAACCCTAACCCTAACCCTAACCCTAACCCTAACCCTAACCCTAACCCTAACCCTAACCCTAACCCTAACCCTAACCCTAACCCTAACCCTAACCCTAACCCTAACCCTAACCCTAACCCTAACCCTAACCCTAACCCTAACCCTAACCCTAACCCTAACCCTAACCCTAACCCTAACCCTAACCCTAACCCTAACCCTAACCCTAACCCTAACCCTAACCCTAACCCTAACCCTAACCCTAACTCCTAACCCTAACCCTAACCCTAACTCCTAACCCTAACCCTAACCCTAACCCTAACCCTAACCCTAACCCTAACCCTAACCCTAACCCTAACCCTAACCCTAACCCTAACCCTAACCCTAACCCTAACCCTAACCCTAACCCTAACCCTAACCCTAACCCTAACCCTAACCCTAACCCTAACCCTAACCCTAACCCTAACCCTAACCCTAACCCTAACCCTAACCCTAACCCTAACCCTAACCCTAACCCTAACCCTAACCCTAACCCTAACCCTAACCCTAACCCTAACCCTAACCCTAACCCTAACCCTAACCCTAACCCTAACCCTAACCCTAACCCTAACCCTAACCCTAACCCTAACCCTAACCCTAACCCTAACCCTAACCCTAACCCTAACCCTAACCCTAACCCTAACCCTAACCCTAACCCTAACCCTAACCCTAACCCTAACCCTAACCCTAACCCTAACCCTAACCCTAACCCTAACCCTAACCCTAACCCTAACCCTAACCCTAACCCTAACCCTAACCCTAACCCTAACCCTAACCCTAACCCTAACCCTAACCCTAACCCTAACCCTAACCCTAACCCTAACCCTAACCCTAACCCTAACCCTAACCCTAACCCTAACCCTAACCCTAACCCTAACCCTAACCCTAACCCTAACCCTAACCCTAACCCTAACCCTAACCCTAACCCTAACCCTAACCCTAACCCTAACCCTAACCCTAACCCTAACCCTAACCCTAACCCTAACCCTAACCCTAACCCTAACCCTAACCCTAACCCTAACCCTAACCCTAACCCTAACCCTAACCCTAACCCTAACCCTAACCCTAACCCTAACCCTAACCCTAACCCTAACCCTAACCCTAACCCTAACCCTAACCCTAACCCTAACCCTAACCCTAACCCTAACCCTAACCCTAACCCTAACCCTAACCCTAACCCTAACCCTAACCCTAACCCTAACCCTAACCCTAACCCTAACCCTAACCCTAACCCTAACCCTAACCCTAACCCTAACCCTAACCCTAACCCTAACCCTAACCCTAACCCTAACCCTAACCCTAACCCTAACCCTAACCCTAACTCCTAACCCTAACCCTAACCCTAACCCTAACCCTAACCCTAACCCTAACCCTAACCCTAACCCTAACCCTAACCCTAACCCTAACCCTAACCCTAACCCTAACCCTAACCCTAACCCTAACCCTAACCCTAACCCTAACCCTAACCCTAACCCTAACCCTAACCCTAACCCTAACCCTAACCCTAACCCTAACCCTAACCCTAACCCTAACCCTAACCCTAACCCTAACCCTAACCCTAACCCTAACCCTAACCCTAACCCTAACCCTAACCCTAACCCTAACCCTAACCCTAACCCTAACCCTAACCCTAACCCTAACCCTAACCCTAACCCTAACCCTAACCCTAACCCTAACCCTAACCCTAACCCTAACCCTAACCCTAACCCTAACCCTAACCCTAACCCTAACCCTAACCCTAACCCTAACCCTAACCCTAACCCTAACCCTAACCCTAACCCTAACCCTAACCCTAACCCTAACCCTAACCCTAACCCTAACCCTAACCCTAACCCTAACCCTAACCCTAACCCTAACCCTAACCCTAACCCTAACCCTAACCCTAACCCTAACCCTAACCCTAACCCTAACCCTAACCCTAACTCCTAACCCTAACCCTAACCCTAACCCTAACCCTAACCCTAACCCTAACCCCTAACCCTAACCCTAACCCTAACCCTAACCCTAACCCTAACCCTAACCCTAACCCTAACCCTAACCCTAACCCTAACCCTAACCCTAACTCCTAACCCTAACCCTAACCCTAACCCTAACCCTAACCCTAACCCTAACCCTAACCCTAACCCTAACCCTAACCCTAACCCTAACCCTAACCCTAACCCTAACCCTAACCCTAACCCTAACCCTAACCCTAACCCTAACCCTAACCCTAACCCTAACCCTAACCCTAACCCTAACCCTAACCCTAACCCTAACCCTAACCCTAACCCTAACCCTAACCCTAACCCTAACCCTAACCCTAACCCTAACCCTAACCCTAACCCTAACCCTAACCCTAACCCTAACCCTAACCCTAACCCTAACCCTAACCCTAACCCTAACCCTAACTCCTAACCCTAACCCTAACCCTAACCCTAACCCTAACCCTAACCCTAACCCTAACCCTAACCCTAACCCTAACCCTAACCCTAACCCTAACCCTAACCCTAACCCTAACCCTAACCCTAACCCTAACCCTAACCCTAACCCTAACCCTAACCCTAACCCTAACCCTAACCCTAACCCTAACCCTAACCCTAACCCTAACCCTAACCCTAACCCTAACCCTAACCCTAACCCTAACCCTAACCCTAACCCTAACCCTAACCCTAACCCTAACCCTAACCCTAACCCTAACCCTAACCCTAACCCTAACCCTAACCCTAACCCTAACCCTAACCCTAACCCTAACCCTAACCCTAACCCTAACCCTAACCCTAACCCTAACCCTAACCCTAACCCTAACCCTAACCCTAACCCTAACCCTAACCCTAACCCTAACCCTAACCCTAACCCTAACCCTAACCCTAACCCTAACCCTAACCCTAACCCTAAC